>CABFWB010003175.1:40621-60313 GCA_902151455.1 Timema bartmani | reverse complement strand
TACCACGCGTTGCTGCCAGCCAATCCTATTGCGAGCAACTTTAACACGGTTATTGAGTACCTCAATTGTTTGTTCATGGTGTGCTTACACCTGCGGTGTAGTTTACGAAAACTAAAGCGTTTTGGCATATTAGTAAAACTTTATTTTGTCCAGGGAGCTTCTATTACAAGTACTTAAAGCCTAATCAGACTTAACATTTCGAGTTCCATTTTATTTTACGATATGTTTGATATCAAACAATCTAAATTTATTGGATGTGTCATGATAGAGTTTTTAGGTTACATTACCGTTACGTTACAGTAATCCTGATCCCACAGAATGTTTCTTCAAGTTACGTGAACGTTAAGTGAAAGTTAAATTAGGTTATTGTTAAGTTAATAGTGATCCTGGCATAAGATGTAGCTTTACCCGTTTATTATATAATATTCTAGCAGTTTGACCCGTTCTTCGCATGGTCAAACAGCAGCACTAAAATTATATCAAATTTAAACGTTCGACACCCGGCTTCTCACTTTTTGATAGTTTCTCGTTGTACGTTCCTGAGCTAGCTATGGCAATCACAAATCAATAATGGTAGTTATTAAATTAATTATTTGAGAAAAAAATATTTCCTTATTCACAAAATGGGCGCACAAACAAACGCAGCTCATTAACAAGACAATATTTAGGCTACCTAAACACGATCATAAAATAAGATAAACGATCTAAGATACATTTTTACAAATATTTTGGATAGAAGAGCATCACAGTTCACCAAAGAGCTTATATAAATAAATAAAATGCTCTGTTATAGAAGCATATTGAATAATAAGCATAGTGGTTTTCCAAAGAACAACGCGGTTCATCTTGCTTCGTCAGAATTTGTTTATTTTAATTGTTCTGTCGCTCCCAGTTCAGAGTAGTTTTAAGACCTTCATAGGCCCTAGGCACTTTTCCTATGTGGCTAATATTTTTACTCATTTTTATGCTAATTTAATCGTTTACATGCACAAAAAACAATTAATGAATCTTGAAAATATTCTCAAATTTCAATGCACCATGAACGCCTCTGAACCTCTGTTGACACTATCCAATGGTCCAATAATGGTTCGCGGTACGTACAATGCAATTACGCATAACAATATAACCCTGCTACACTACTGTGTCTATGATTGTATCAGTGAGGCTGTTGAGAAACGCGACGATTATAATGATTGTTCTGGTCATTCAAATATCAAAATAAATATTTTAAATTAAAATTTACTGTTTTTTCTTATTTGGTTTTCCCTGTTTATGTAGTTTTTTTCAAATGAAATATTATAGGCTTTAAAAGGTTCGTAGGTCCTAGGCACTGTGCCTAGTCAGCATAATGGATAAAACGGCCCTGTGCTAGTTAGTCGCTAATTTATACTTGATTTTTAGCTTGGTTATCGCAATGTTCATGGATTCCCTTTAAGGTAATCTTTAGTTTTTGTATTCGTTTACTTTTAGAATTTTCTTTTCTGCCTCTACAAAGTTTAAAATTTCTACCATATTGAGAAGTTTGTTTTTTATATTAAGCATTTTCCTCTCCCTATTTTTAAATTCCGGAGCTTCCAGCTTTTATAGTTAGGTATTATGAGTGGTTCTTTTACATACTGGTGCTCGGGAAATTTGAATTTTCTTTCATGTCGATAAAAATATTTTATAATAATTTGGAAAGATTTTAAGCCACTAATACTTCCAGCCCCTTTTTTAGACCCCTTTATAAATATAAAATATTTAACACTTAGTAGTTTGTTATTGGTGTAATCCCGGTTCATTAAATTTTCTGCCCCACCTAATAGATTTTTCTTTTCTTTTTACTTAACACCTCCAACTTCCTTATTTTTTAATTTAAAAAACTTCAACCTTTTTTGGTTTTTTGAAGTGGTCTTTAAACTTTCTTGCCTAATTTAAGTTTTCTACAACACATAAAGATAGTTGTTTCTATTAATTTTTTAAATTGTAATCCACCTCCATCATTAAAACAACTCCTACTAGAAATTTCGAATTTTAAGGCAAATATGACTATCTGGATTTGTCCATCTACCTGCCTTCCCTATTTAAATTTTCTACCAAACCTAAAATATTTTTTTGTCTCCTCACACCCTATCCCGACCCAACTGTTTCTCAATGTTCCAATTAAAGATTTAACATTTTCAAGCCTTAACATTAATTTGGAGTAGTCTTTTTACCTGCCTGCTGAATTTAAGTCTCCTGCCACACTGAGAAGTAGTTGTTTACCATTAATTTTTGAAATTTTGAACCCTCCCACCTCTTTTTATCCAATTCACGATTAGAAATTTCAAATTTTAAAATTTATTCAGTTATTTGGAGTTTTCTCTCAACCTGTCTTCCAAATTTAAGTTTTATCATTTATCTAAAAAATCTTTTTACTAATTATAGTCCCTCAAATTGAAATGTACAATATTAGACTTTTCTGGCTGTCTGGGGAAATCCCGCTACCTTCTTGCCAAGAAACATTTCACGTTTTCAGGCACAAGGGTTGGTGAAATACAGTGATCAATGAGTCAGTGAGTCCAACACTTTTCTGCTCCTTTCAACCCTCTTAGGGGAAGAAATTTGAAAAGCCCTTAAAAGGTCTCATCCAATTATAGAAAGAAAGCTTCATTTTAAATATCAAGGTTCTATGTCCACTGGTTCAAAAGACACATCGGTGAATTTTGAAAATTTTCAACCTTCCGTTACCTCCCTTAGGTATCAAATTTCAAGTTTCAAGACTTATTTGGTTATATGGAGCTGTCCTACTTTTCTACCAAAGTTAAATTTTTTACGACACATATTAATATTTTTCTGTTTAAATCTCCGCCCCCTCCCCCACCTTTTCCTGGGGTTTCATTTAAACATACAAGGTTTTCAGACGTTTATGATATTTGAAGTGTTCCTTTTAGCTTCCTGCCAAATTTTAATTTTTTACCTCATCTAAGTTATTTTTAATTACAGGCCACCCCCACTCTCCAATTCCCGAAGCCCCATTTTTAAATTTTCCCCTTTTAGATTTCTTTGGTTGTATGGGAAATTATTCCACCCTCCTGCCAAATTTAATTTTGCAGGTCTACTGGAAATGGGTTTTCCTTTATGGACATATCTTCTTTCAGCTTTGTACAGGGTGTTTGGAAACTAAACGCCCAATCTGCACATATAGTTTGTTTGAACCAAAAGTAAAACAAAATCTCTATAAACCTACATCATGCAAACTATGCTAATACCATTAAATTGGGTTCAAAATTTCAGCGTATAACGCTGGGAGATCAAAGTTGTACAAGAATACGTGTACAACAGTTTGTATAAGTGTTAGGCGCGCGGCACTGCAATTGTAATAATGGCAAGCACTTGCTGTAATGTAGAACCGTTAATGATGACCCTCAGAACGTATTCCCATTTCAAGATGGACTGGTGTGCTATTGACTATTAATTGTGGTATGTTCTGCTGCCGTAACCTAAGATGTCGAGGTGTGCAATGCCGTGCATCTAGCTCCTATGAAACTTGTTGTACACACATGCCTGACCAGCTTTGCTCCCCCGGGGTTGTACACTGAACTATTATTAGTGTTTAGAGGCCCGTAGACACAATGCGGTCATTAGGGCCTGTGTGCGCTGAAACTTTTGAACACAATTTAATGGTATTAGTATAGTTTTCCGGATGTTAGTGTATAGGGAGTTTGTATTAATTTTGGTTCAAACAAACTATATCTGAAGTTTGAGTGTTGAGTTTCCTAACATCCTATATATATAGAGAGATACCTCTACTCGTATCAACTCTTTATGAGGCTTTGAGCTCCTAGCTAATTTGTGTCTGAAACATAGGATTATATTGTTTTATAGATTGTACAATAGCTTTGTGAGAATCAGAGTAGAATATTCTATGAATAGTCTAGAACACAGAACATTAATACAATATTTTGTAATATAAAGTTAGTAAAGATGTACAATCATGACCCCCGAGACATAAAATTGGACATCAAGCGTAAAGGTAAGTTATCTCCAACAAGGAAAACAAATAGGAAAACGTTTTCCCCATAGTTTATACAAAATTAAATTATCCTGGGTGTAAATCAAATTGAAGAGGTTTTGAGAAAACACAGATTTTACATCTGTTTCTTTGATGGCACTATTTATATTAACTTTAATTTCTGTTAGAAATAACAAAAAATGGAAAAAGTACACATGTAAAGGTTCCAACAATAGCATATTAATAATAACATATTTATTCCCTCAATTTTCAATTTGTTTGTGAGTGAGAAAAGCTAAGAAATTTTACCTAGCAATTTATTTTTTTGTGAGTAGTTTTTCCACCAGGCTTTACTACCTACTTGAACTTTCTGCATATTATTTACGCTAATTGGATAAAAGCAAGATAGGTAGAATTTAGATTAAATTTAGCCGCATTAGTATAGCGGGAATATTTGAAACCATTTAGTAAAAAAATACATTCAAAACGTCCATCTGGGATTTTAGCCCTGACACCTCTGTCACCAGCAAACCAGACTAGATGAATCTGAAATTTAGCCCATGTGTGTCCAAAGCAGGTCATTCTTTGTTTACTTACTACATTAAAATGGAATAGTGATTATCATTATTACTATTATAGTTGTAAGACTGATAATGTGTAGCTTTTATACACTTTTTACTGTTTGGATATTATTTTAAGATGTTTTTTTTATCAAACATACTTCTACATTATTTTTTATGTACACTCCATTTTCACCAAAAGGTTAGATGTTTTTTTTATCAAACATACTTTTACATTATTTTTTATGTACACTCCATTTTCACCAAAAGGTTACATAGGCCTACCTTGACATATCACACTATAGCCCAATCTTATTAGATTCTCATTGTTGAAACAGCAAACAAGACAAACGAACTGTTCACTTCTCTTTCTATGTTTGCTGCATTATGTTCCGCAATGGTTTTATTTACTTACACATCTTCAACAGTGTACTTTGACTAGAAAGCACACGAAGCTAAGCAAGTTACATATTTATCCACAGTAGCACTAGCTTACGTGCACGTTTTATGTCTAGTAAGAATAAAACTCAATTCTTAAAAAAAGCCCTGAGAGGTGAAAAGTTAAATAAATGCTACACACATTTTTTCCCTTGATTATAGAACAAGGGAGAAAGATATGAAAGAACTATGTCTATGAACCTTAATTATTATAATTTCTTTTTTTCTGAGCATACAGTTTTGTGAACAATATTTATTAGGTTGTTTTTCATTCTAACAAATACATCATCCGTATATCATGTTGGGTTCAAAAATAATTATTTAGTCAACATTCCTCTACAAATCTCCTTGATTTAAATAATACACTCTAGTTTTTATGGTGTATGTTCACATTTATTTAAATATGCCATAATATATAATTTGCAATGAATCAAATATACTGATAGAATTTCTAGATACATAACTTTTCTTTGATTAATGAAAACCCATTCAAAATATATTTAAAGAACTATAACAAATTACCTTTCTTTTCAAAGATCATTTAAAACAGCTTCTACTAGTTCCTTAAGAATAGTGTCTTAAGAATAATGTTTACACCCATCCTCATTTTTTTGTATGGCGTGTGTAGTCATAATTTTCTGCCAAAAATACTTAGTGAAAATATTTTTTACAAGTAGTTGAAAAATACATATAGTAAAATTGCGTTAAAATTTTTATTTTATATCATTTATTCAAAATAGCCTTTAACAAAATTCTTTTACTATTTATAAAAGAAATATTCGAAGAATTTAATTAAATAAATGTTTTATTCCTTGATTTCTAAAAGATGATAGACTGGTTGGGAAATTTGTTTATCTGTGATTAGTAATGCACAGGTACGGTATAAAGTAATAGCTCAATACGAAATGTCCACACAACCAGTTAAGGCCAGTGGGTATTTTATTTATTTCTTAAAACGTGCACTGATCTGGTGTAAATGCTATACGCCTAAATTGAAGTGCTGATTTTATGTGTATTTAATATTCACAAATAAATATAAAAATTTAAAATTGATTACTTTGAAATATTATCTACTCAAAATTAAGACGTAATATGAAAAGTGGGAAAACAACTGAACTTTTTTGTATTGCAGTACGGTTCGAAAAAAAAATGAACATCAAAACCTATACTTAGATCAGAAGATATACGGGATACACAAATAGTTTGAAATATTATCAACATACAAGCAGGAAACACGGAAACATAGCTTCAATTATTTGTATTTTGATACTACTTGAAAAAATGAAGACCAAAACCCATAGGCCTACTTAGATAATTAAAATGGCTATCTGAACATATTTTAAAATAGTTTTATCGTTTTTGAATTTATAACATATATATATATGTATATATATATATATATACATCAAGACTTTTTTAAAAACAGTTGTATCGTTTTAAAACTAAAATTCAATCGCAAACCAAAACATAAGAAAATATTTTCGCGAAATTTCCACTTGACATTTTAATTTGCGAATTATGGTCAGAATTGTTGATTTAAATGCAAATTTACGATAATAACATTCCAAAAACCAAAAAATGTTTCCCCAATCTAGGAAATTAATTCCCTCAGTCAAAGAATATTACATAACCAGCTATTATAACGGCCATTTTGTGATCAGAGATAATTCTAAAATAAAGAAGAAGAAAAAGCAACACTGCAAATTCTGGCCGGAGAAAATATCGATTAATTCAGGTTAGCGCTATCAACGCCATCCATATTGGGGAAGCTGGTTGGTGAAATAATTAGGGGAAGTAGTGATATTTGCTTGGAAGAAACAAATGTTTGATAACGGAAAGTTTAAAATGTGACAGATTTTATCAATTAACTACTGTGTTAATAGTTGTGATTTTTCCTTTACATTGTTTAAATTTATGTTTTAACTATCATGTTAATATTGATTATTTCATAGGCTGCCTAGCAACCTTATGTTCGACTAGAAGTTCCAAAGAGGTTTTTATACATCTTTACTTCCAAAGAGAAACTTTTTAAATTGTTTTGGATGTTGAAAAGTTATAACATTTAAAAATTATAACTGTGGCCTTCTCTTTTTTCCTTAAAATACCTAGGAAAGAATGCTAGACCATTCCAGTTTTAAATACGATAATATAAATTGGTAAAAGTTGAGTATTAACTCTTCAAAGTGATTCTTAAAGGAGTCCTGCTGCTCAAGTGATAAATAGATAATTTTATTTGTGGAAAATATAAGATATTTTAATTACTAACAGGAAGTATTATCTGTACTTAATGTTTTCACAGAAGAAGATTTTTAGTAAGATTAGCCCAATCTATCCCTAAACTTAAAGCATTTTGCATATTTTTAAACACTTGGTTGAACAAGATTAAATCATCTTGTATGAACTTTCAAATGCAACATAATTAAATCCTGAATAATATTATTTATTAAATGAGAAATACCACCTTTTGTTTCTGAATATATTTATACTGTGTAATATAAAGATACTTCCAACATTTAACATAAAATCAACTTAATATTATTGTTTTCAACACTATTATTGTTAACCTTCGAGCAGATCTTCCATTTTATTGATTCTGTTTAACCTACTAAATAATCTATTATCGTTCTTTATATTTACTGCATTTTTGTTTAAATATGTAATGACGATTTTAATATAAGTATTAGTCTGCTATTTAGCAAAGAGGATAGGATTTCTTGAATGTGGTAAAATAATGCTGAGTAATATCCACATATATTCATTTGTGTCATCCTCTATTTTCTTTGTACTGTGCATTCCATGATCCTAAGGTATATTAAAAGTATTGGTATACGAATGAAGTATAAGGCTACTTACCAGATCATCTCAGGATTTCATCTGTACTGTAACTGACATAAATGTAACGATGGTAATTTCTATACCTATTATCCCCCACCGCCCGTGGTCAAGAGAGAATGAGTCATCGTGACACCGCTGAGGCTGAGCGAGCGAAATTATATATTAATTTTATTTATCTTAGACTATTTATAGTTTAAGAGTGGCACCCACATTAAGATTATATACCAATATAATTATTATAAATATTATTACATGGATAATGAATGTTACTTTGTTATAAGAATTATTACAGTAACCCTTAAGCTAGAGTTGATTTATTATTCTTAACCGAAGATAAATATTTTATTTACAGGTATGCAAACATGCACAAATAATATTTTCCATGGTTGACGAAAACAAAGAATACAAATCTGGAGATTCACTGGGAAAATTGGGTTTTCATTTAAAGCTACAATTTTTGCAGATAATCTTGGACCTCTCTCTTTTAATATAAATATTTATCAAAATTGCTTCATCCATTTTCTGGTAATTTAAATTACCAAACTGGACTTATCATCCATATTAATAAATAGTCTAATGGTGTATGTGTATAATAAATTATTATGTATGTATCTGTCCAGATAATTTTGTCTCAATGAGATAAAAAGCTGAAATTTGGTGAAATTGCAAAGGAGTCACTCAAGGTGCACAATTTTTCAAACTTGAAACTGACCCAAACTAAAAATTATAAAAAGTAAAAACGTGCTTTATTTAATAATTTTAATTTGCCAACATTTTATTTAAATTTAAAAATAAATAAGAACCTGGAATATAAATTCCAATCTAAAAATCCAAAGACAGATTGCAGATTATAATATACAGTGCTTATGATTTGTTTGATTTATATTCATATTAGTTAGCAAAAAGGGTTTCTTTGGTCAATGAAAATTTTACAGGTGACTTTAAACATATTTATTTAATTTGAGGTTCCATTTAAATATTCTGGATATGTATTGCTATAAAATGATTCTTACTCTAATTAAAACTCAGTTCATACTGCAGAGTAACAAATGACACAGCCGTATACTATATAAAACTAACGTTTGATTGTTAGTTTGTGCGGCTATAATTCAGGGCCTATGAAAGGGAGCCCACCCAGCAGTGACGCGAAATTGGATGAAAATTTAATACACACAGCAATTTTAACGGGTTTGTCTTAAGGTAACGTGTGTTTATTATCAAACATCTATTTTGAGACGGGGCCAGCGCCCAGTTAAACTAGCGTTATCAATGATAGGGTTGGTATTAATCTGCCCAAGCCAGTTTTCAGCCATGACCAATTGTACGAAGTATGTGGCTTTTTCCAGGGTGCGAAGCTCAACAGACCTGAGGCTTAGGGGTTAAAGTCACTGAAGGATCAAATCAGGGGACATTGATATCAAAAACCTCTACAGTATTCATAAAAATATTATACAAAAAAAAATTGTAATTTATTAAGTAAACATAAAATTAATTTAGTTCATTCGAACTTTAAAACCACATAATTAAGAGACAGAAATACACCTTTATAACGAGATATCCTAATCTAACAAAACCTAATTTTTCATTCATTTACAAATTGAAAGTTCTAGTTTTTAGGTTGGGTAATATTGACATCAGCCTGTCACAGACAGACTTAAAAACTAGTTTAGACATAAGACCAGAGGCAAATATTTAAAGACAAAGAAGAGAGAGTAGGAAAAGCAACAATGCATACAAAATTAGATATTGATTGTAAGCTACTATCATTGGTTTGTTTTATACATACACATAGTCAGGGCCGGATTTGATTTACATGTTTAAGCTCACTAGGCCCTTGTCAACGTTGCGCCTCCCCCCTTCTGCCCTTTTTGCAGACATAGAATTCACCAGGAAAACAAAAAGTGAGTTTCCGGTATTAAAAATAACTTAGATACTAATTTAAGCCTGTTAATATTAGGCCGCATATTTTGAGTAAATAACACTTCCAAGTAACCACAGTAATAATTACTGTATAGTTAGCCCAATTTAATATACAATTTTTACCACCTGCTTCATATTTTTGGACATACTAACATAATATATATTATAAATTCAGTAGCAAAAATAATTTTGTAGGAAAACTGGCAGTATCGGTCTCAGCGCGCTCAGCCTCTTTTGTACATTACGAAACCGAATACCTTCAAAAGGGGGAAAATAACGAATATTAAAGACAAAAATGTCTATGTCATTAAGATAAATATAGCCTACTCAATACATTATTTCTACGTAGACTTGTTTATTAAATTATTAAAAAAAATATCTCGACGGAGGTGCCTTAGCATTCGCCCTTCAAGTGACTCCCCCCAGAGAGTTGTGATCTAGGCCCGGGCCAAGGGGTAAATCCGGCCCTGCAAATAGCTGCCGTAATCTTGACATTTGTTGCACCATACCACTAAAGACCCTGTTATGCATGCGATTTGCGTCGTGTGACAACCGACGGCAAAAAGTCGTCCGTTTTGTAAGGTTCTTTTATGCGTGTGACATTTAGTCGTCCGTTGAACAAACAAGTAGTAAGGATGAAAACATTTATCAGTTGCCAATGTTTCTCATTAGAAGATGGATCCATGCGTGTTGTATGCTGCCTTACAGTTGAACTTAAGAAAAAGACGAAAAAGAAGATTGGATGTTCAATTATTGTCCCCACCATAAACAGTAGAGAGTGCATTTTATAATCTGTACGGAAATTAAGAGATGACAGTAACATGTTTTTAATTTATTTTAGAATATCTATTATATCCTTTGATTAGTTAGTGATACAATTACAAGGAACCATTCTAGATAGACCACATTTAGTGCAAGAATTGTCATCTTCCCTACAAGTCCTGTTGCCTATAACTCTTAGGTATAATAATGTTTGTTTATTTAGTTATAAGTACTCTAAGATAAGTACAACAAATCTTTAAAAAAGTTCATAATACGAAATTTGAGAGTTCTCAGACACCACTGACGTTTAGCTATGATTCAAATACAATAAATATCTATCAGGACTAACCATTTGCCCATGTCCTTCATCTCGTGGCTGCTGGGTCCTCAACAGTGTCAACTTCACATGGGGACTGGTAGGGAGGGTTTTGCTGATCTTGGCCATCTCTACGCTCTCGGTAGTTAGGAACGTTAGTTCCAATGGACGGTTTTATGTAGGCGTTAAAATTATCGTTGAAATTGATAAACTAGTGGACCCGGACTGAAAAACCGTGGTGATGGTTGCGCGAATACTGGTGCTGTATGTAATTCGATCGCTATTTTTATTACATCCGTTATGAACTTCATTTCCGGTGCAACGGAAGAGGTTTGACGATTGGAATTAACGACAGAGAAAAGTCATGTAATCGCAGCGGGGCTCCTCTGTCATGGGAAATTTATGCTGCTGATTACTGTAGAGGTAGTCCTCACTCTTATGTTCGAGTCGCTTCTTCCTTCTGTTTATAGTACTCGCAGATAAACTTCATTCCCGCTTCACTATATAATCTTCGTCGGCTTCTTCGTTTTCATCAGCAATCGTGCCACCACTATCATTATCAGCATGTTTATCTTATCTATTTGTATTATTCACAAGTATATCTAGGTTTAAGGAAGACTCTGTTGGACGTGGAGTTGATATTGAGTTCAAGAATTCAAGGTGTTTACACAGGTTTTCAACATTGCCTAGACTTGGTCCTCTTACTTTATAGGTAGCGAACGTAAGGATCTCGACTATTCTTCCATTTGTCCTATAACTACTTGCCAGAAAAAAACATAGAATAATATAAACTAAAGTACTAAACAAAACATATATAGAGTGATACTTTTATTTGGCCACCATTGCTACTTTGGAAACAATAATTCTGACAGAGTAGTTTTAATGGGGAACCTTCCTTACTTTTTTGTGTCCTTTCAAAATATGTACCGGTAATACTTTTTTGGAAAACCGACGTCATTTGCCAAATGACAGCTAATTTCATTTTTTGTAGTGGTAATATGTATTTTTAAAGTTGGAATATTATTTTACAACACATTTTAAACACTTTATATTCTTGCACGTTTTTAAGAATTTCTTATAATAACGATCTACGGGCGTCTAAAGTTACTCACTAGGCTGGGGGTGTAAAAAAAATAATAATAGGGGCTAAAAGGGGGTGAAATAAAATAGTAACATCATATGTTTTATATTTGTTTCAGGTACTTGGGAAGAGAGTGTACGAATACAGATTTTCACTATATGTTCAGAGTTGGGATAGTGCCAGGAAACATGATTGTTTCAAACACTTGTGTTTTGTAGATTGTTTTCAGAAATGTCTTTCCAAATTTTCAGAGGAATTTTAGTATCAAACTACACAGGGTTTCAAGAATGCGGCACATTTTCCTAATTATCAGGGAGCTGTAGACGGGAAGCACGTTCGAATCATAAATTCAGAGCATTTATGATCATTTTGCTACAGCTATAAGAATTTCTTCTCAGTTGTTTTATTGGCTGTAGCTGATAGTAAATATAGGTATCTGTATATTGATGTCGGGTCAATAAGAAAGGCTTCAAACCCTACTATATTCTAAGATTAAACTTTTTGCTTTTTCAACATTCATAAACCAAAAAAAGTGACAGAAGACTTAAGGATTTTACCTCTTGTTTTTATCGGAGAGCAAGTTTTTGGAATTTCAGTCAACTCTATGCAGCCATACCCAGAAAAATCACTTTACAAAGAAATAAAAAATATTCAACTACCGATTGTCTTCAGCTCGTAGAATTATTAAATGTGGCTTAGATATCCTTACTAACAAGTGGAAGATTTCATCGGCATACAAACTCGAAACATTCTAACTGTGTTTCTGTTATAAAAGCCGCATGTGCAATGCATAGCTACGTCTGTGAGAGAGACGGTATCAGCTTCCAGGATACTTAGAGATTATTAGATTGTATGACGACGGTGAAGAAACAAACCATAGAGTATTTCGCGAACTGTTTTTGCAGTCCTGTGGGTTCAGTCCCCTGACAAGATAGCAGGATTTAAACATGTCTTTGTGTGTAGTTTGAACCTTGAACGTTTTACAGGAAAGCATTCTTGTATTAAAGTTATGTATGCTTTTGTAAGTCGTGTATTTGTAAGATAAATGTTTCTTAAAAATAACCTTCATGCCTTTATATTTTAATTTTAATAGAAAAACAAATTGTTTTAAAATACAGCGGACAATGAAATGGATGTATAACTTACTTATCGCAAGGTAGTGGATATAACATTAATTTATCTGCAAGTAAGCAAAAATAAAATAAAATTGAGAGATGCACTTAACTGACTCTGATGTAAGTGAACGAATGTCACGTATAAGCGCATTATGTTCTAGATTTAACTCATCACGGAGATAGTGAGTAATGATTATATTGAGGAAATTTTGCTGGTCACGGTGATCGCTATAACCAAGTTTGAATGTACTCGTATAGTCACCTATCCAAAAAGTAGCAAAATCATTCCCAGAATATTTAATTTTGGTTATTTCTTGAAGCATACTCTTCTATTAAGGTTATTCAACAATAACTTTTTAAACCAAAATTCTTATAATAAACTTAAAAACTGACTAAATTATAGAATATACACAACACAGAGTTATCAGAATGCTAATTTATCACTGTGAAAGAAGGCCAAATTTCACTAAAAATATAATTTTCAGTCAAGTTCAGAATATATTCCGGGATTGTTAGCTTAGTATGAAGCTTAGGCATAAATATTGGCAGAGCTAGAGGAAGCATAAACAATTTAATCGAAATCCTTTGAACTTAAAAACATAAAAAAGATTTTTAAAATGTATATAGTTGATTCTTTCTATAAACAAATACCAATGAGTAAAAATGTCATATATTTTAAATTAATTTAAGAACACAAGGATAATTATTTAAAATAAATTATACAACACAATCGTAATGGTAAGCTTACGACAAAATGGACTAAAAGTCTAAAAAAATTGATTACTGTTTGAGTAAATTATCAAAAAATAAGTTTTACTCAGAAATAAAATATATTATCTTTCTAAAAATCTAAAACACTTTTCAAATATAAATTTGAAATTAATTGTTAAAGTCATTTACTTTTTTTTAATTTTCAAAATTTCATAGTAAGTTAAATATTCAGAGATATAGTTTTGAAAAACAAACATACATTTTTACTTATAATGTATAGCACTCCATAATATTCATTTTGAACAAGCTCACTACAGGAATTATCGAATATACTCTTCTATTAAGGTTATTCAACAATAACTTTTTAAACCAAAATTCTTATAATAAACTTAAAAACTGACTAAATTATAGAATATACACAACACAGAGTTATCAGAATGCTAATTTATCACTGTGAAAGAAGGCCAAATTTCACTAAAAATATAATTTTCAGTCAAGTTCAGAATATATTCCGGGATTGTTAGCTTAGTATGAAGCTTAGGCATAAATATTGGCAGAGCTAGAGGAAGCATAAACAATTTAATCGAAATCCTTTGAACTTAAAAACATAAAAAAGATTTTTAAAATGTATATAGTTGATTCTTTCTATAAACAAATACCAATGAGTAAAAATGTCATATATTTTAAATTAATTTAAGAACACAAGGATAATTATTTAAAATAAATTATACAACACAATCGTAATGGTAAGCTTACGACAAAATGGACTAAAAGTCTAAAAAAATTGATTACTGTTTGAGTAAATTATCAAAAAATAAGTTTTACTCAGAAATAAAATATATTATCTTTCTAAAAATCTAAAACACTTTTCAAATATAAATTTGAAATTAATTGTTAAAGTCATTTACTTTTTTTTAATTTTCAAAATTTCATAGTAAGTTAAATATTCAGAGATATAGTTTTGAAAAACAAACATACATTTTTACTTATAATGTATAGCACTCCATAATATTCATTTTGAACAAGCTCACTACAGGAATTATCGAATCTATTAAAAATGTAATACTCTCTTCATCTATATATTTTCAACAACATTGTAATATAAATTTAAGATACATTTCATATACAAATAAATAATCTGTAAATTCCCTTTGAATCAAAATCTATCCGAAAAACAAGCATACAGTGTTATTTATTATGTAAACATTTTCCAGGATATCAATTTTTAGCAAAGGAGATTTAACCATTTAAAAAATAGATTTTTAAATAAATATTCATTAATTAATCCATTGATCAAGTTTTATTTGAGAAACCATTATAAATTATTAGTTATCATGATTGTTAATATAGTATTATTAAGAACATAATAATTATTTTAGAATAGTTTGCCATTAGTCACTTTCAGCAGGAGGTATTTTATTGCAAACAATGGTTGAAAGTAACTAATTTCAACTTATTCGGAAATAATTATTCATAATATAGTATTACTAAGAAAATAATAACTACTTCAGAATATGTTGACATTTATTAGCTACGTTCAGCCGATGTTCTCAATAAAGAACCGTTTGCTACACTCCTACTGTAGATGGGGTATAGAACGTATTGGTTTAACTCTGGGGGAAATTGGGTTGAAGAGACCATTTAAATTTGGCTTTAAGTTGATGGCTGGTGTTGTCGTTTTAGTATATTTATTGTTTGTTAGCCAAGTTGACATGAGTTTGTTCAGGTCAATATGTGTCAAGCTGATCGGTCAAATACGATTTACTTATTACGTCGCAGCTTGTTTTGTCAATTTGGGATTTATTAGATGCTTAGTGAAGGGAGTGATGGGCTTCGTTTTTAAGTTAATGATAGGTAGTAAAGGTAGGGTAATAGAGAAGACTAAACAAATGATTGTAGGTCATCTACTGCAGTTTGAACAACAATTATGTTACATTTGGTTTATATTTAGTTTATCTATTACTGTCGCGTATCTGGTACAGGGCACACAATAAACAGTTCACAATTAATTGGAATAATATGATGTTTTTATGATATTTATTTAAATTATAAAATACTTATTAAAGTAACTTAATATTTATAGTGATATACATTTTTCTAAACATTTGTTTTTAGAAATTTGCTTCTTTGATTCATACAAATAATCACACAAACAGGCATTCATTAAACGATTTAAATTCATTATTACAATTTAATAACCCGCATCGTTGGACACGAAGAATAAACGTCAAGTTCATATAGTCTGGTTTGACCGCGATGGAGAGGTTGGGGTTCGAATCTAGACTAGGTTTGCTGAGGTTTTTAAAAAAAGTAAATGGCTTACCACGCTACCATTACACAAATGTTGGAACATTTTCTTTAATATTATACTTCTACACCCCATTAAAGTGTAGTTAAATGCGGGTTTCTCGGATGGATGTTATGACTCGTTGAATAATAATAATAATAATAATAATAATAATAATAATACTATTTCAGTGGTATTTTACTGTAAAAAGAGTGAAATAAATAATACAAAACAAAATATTTATATTTTAATAATTTTAATAATATATAATGATAGCAATATGCTAAAAAAGTAACAATTTATACGGCAATAACATTATACCATTATCATAATACTCTAGTATAGTTCATCTGAAAACAAACTTAGGAATCGTAAAGTGGTTTTTGAAACGATGCGTGCTTAACATTTATAATATCTGAGCTCCAGACAAACTGAAATTTTGCGGGGATTACCACCGAAACCGAGCCAGCCCCAGGCTTCTTTGTGTGCGCAGTCAGACAATGAGAAACATCGAAACATCGAAATGAAATTCAAACGCAATCACCTCGAGGAAAGCACGTCACTCATCACTTAGTTTGAAACATGGTTCTAACTGTTATGTTCATTTGGAAACTAAGAATATAATAACATTAAATATATTTCAGAAGTCTTTGTAACAAATTATTATTCTCATAAATACCATTTAACATGAAGTTAACCTCATATATATAGCGACCGTAACAAATTTATAAACTATTTTAAGCCTTTGGATTAGGAATTATTAGAATAATGGAAGTAAGTTTGGAACAAGTGAATTGAATTCAGTTATTACAGAATTAGTTCTTTTATTATAATAATTCTTTATTTAATATTATAACGCTCCTTACTACTTTGATCGCGAATGTTTTCTAAAATATTTTAATCCTGTGTGAAGTTTCGAATTTTTAAAATTAGAATCTGAATTTAACTTGTGTTCGTTTTAGAGTTTATACTACTAATCTTAATATATGAAACTTTTTGAATATAATTCAAAATTTTAAATCCAAATAGATAGCCAAATTCTTATTAGATGGATTTTTATTCAAAAGCTGTATCTAAAAGTTAAACTTAAAATAATTTATCATTTTAAAAAGCTAGCATAAATCTTTTATTTACTTGAATAAAGAGTCTTGCAAATTTCATAATAATTATGACAACATACTCTTTCATTATTTAAACATGGTTTGATAACCTTATTTTTCACTGTACTGAATAAAAATAATTATAATTCAGCTTATTTTTTTATTTTTATTTGATTTAGTAACATTTAACTATAAAATATTCGAAGCATTTTCTTTTAAAACATTTGATTCGGATTCAACTTGAAATATTTTATTTGATTCAAATTCAACTCGTAACATTTTCATTTTATAATATTCGATCTATTGTATATTTAATTCGAGCTAGTAAGCAGTGAGTCACATTCAATTAGAAATTGAATATCTTGGATCAAACACAAGATTAAATTATATCAACGTTTGAGTTCACTATAGAATATATATACTTTAAGTACGGAAATATGTTTAATACCTATATATCTAATACATCAGTGCTCAACTTACAAACTCATGTTAAGAGGAACACACATGAAGCTAAACATCCAAAATTAGCGCCAATAGCTATGCTAATCGCTTGGTAAGGAACGAATAAACCTATATACATATTTATTATATATAATTTCGACCAAGCTAGGATTAAACAAAGCTCTTATAGACTTGAAGCCGTTCTCAAAATAAGTCTTATTATGAGAAAAAACTAAAATAATTTAAATCTTAATTATATATTTAAGTTGATTATCATCTATAAGCTATTTCCAATGCGTATCGGTTTTTAAAATAAAGGTATGGAAAAGACAATTAAAAAACAAACACATAAATAACCACTAACACCACTGTTAAAAATCTCTAAATAATTACTATTTAATGGATTGTGCCATTGTTAAGGATACATAATTTCTCTCATTTATATTGTATATTATTAATATAACGTTTGCACAATTAAATTTGTAGATAGTAAGATATTGTAGGATTCAGATAGGAAGAAACCTACTTCTGTGGCTGCATTATCCAAGGAATCACTGTCATGTTGAACTGGACTGCCGATGATAGAGAGATCGGGGTTCGAATACCAGTCGGGTGTATTGATTATCCTTTTTCCAAAATTGTTTTCCACTCTCATTCCACGCAAATGCGTGTACACTTCCTATAAATTCATCTTTCGTCATCCCTAGATCATTAGAGTAATTAGTACACATGCGTACATCCCAGGGGTTCCCAAACTTTTTGAGATCGCGCCACCCTTCACATGTAAGATTTCCTGTGCAACGTCCCTGTACCCAATATTTAAAATAATTGCCCATATTCGGTTTGGTGGAATTTTTTTTAAACGAAAATTGTCCTTTACATTACTAGCTTGTATTCTTTTAAATGTAAAAATACAAAGTAAGAACAAAATTACAGAATTGAATAAGAATTAATTAGAGTGGACATATTTTTGTTGTATATAATCTCATGTGTAGAATTGGTTCATAATGACGAAACATGTGTTTTCTTGTATGATTTATTCCATTATTTAAAATATGTACGAGTACACGTATTGAAAATTTGCATGTTGCATTTCACTAAATATTATAAGTTTTAGTTTTTCCTTATACTATAGCCGCGATGCCCCGGACTAAAACCGGTGAAGCCCCAGGGCATCGCGACGCACAGTTAGGAACCCCATGGAATAACCTGAACAGGGAGTAAGACATAATGCTAAAATAAAGTAGGAATAACCTCTCTCATAATTTTTTGTGGTCAACATTAATAATATTTTAATATATTATTACTATTATTTAGAATTTGTAATAACTATCATTAGTGACAGCTGCAGATCATATGACTTGACGTATGAATTTAAATAAATTGCGTTAGTAACTTTTGTAACTACCGAAAAGGTTTCTTACTGTCCAAATCAAACTTATGCGTAATTTGGAATCCAATACGTTCGGGGGATAATTTAGGTTTATCACTATTTTAAAAACTGTCACTGATGACGATCAATAAATATTATTGTATATCACCTGTCACACAAGTACGTGCTGAGGTTCTGAAAGACGCAGAACGCTCCCACACACAGGTCAGCCACTGCGAGGTTTGCCAGGAAGAAGTTGGTGATGGAACGAAGTCTTCGAGACAGAGTCACTACCAGGATTACCAACAAATTACCTACAACAAAGGAGGTATTGCATCATATACAAGCTATTTTTTAAAAACACAGACCAAAGTGTCACGATTTGATGAGCCATTTTCTACAATACAAGTTTTTCAATTATATCAAGTCATGTTCAATATCACAGCTTAATCCATGAAATATTGCAGATTATATACAACACACACTGTTATATAAGCAATTAAACATATTCCCCGTCCAACTTTTCCCACTAACATCTTCCCTGGCCAACACTTTTACCTACCAACATTTTCCCGGGCCAACACTTTTCCTTACCAACAAATTTCCTGACCAACATCTTTCTTGACCAACACTTTTACTGACCAACACTTTTACTGACCAACACTTTTCCTGACACCCGCCTCGGTGGCATAGTTGGCTAACACGCTAGTCGTGTTGAGGTCGACCGCCGAGGACGGGGAGATCAAGGTTCGAATCTCGGTCGGGTGAACTGGGGGGGGAG
>CABFWB010003175.1:10518-40565 GCA_902151455.1 Timema bartmani | reverse complement strand
TAGTAAGACGCGGTGCTAAATAAATTAAAAAAAAACTTTTCCTGACCAACCCTTTTCCCGACCAACATCCTATATGATCCCCACTTTTCACGACTAGTAGATTTTATGGCTAAAACTTTTGCTGACCAACACCTTTCCTGGCTAACACTTATCTCATCCAGCACCTTTCGAGCACATCTAACATTTTTGAAGACTAAAACATTTGCCAACAGATATCTTTCTCGACCAAAATCACACAAGTTCTATTTTGGAAAAATGTATACTGATTGAGATAGAGTAAACAAACTATCTTATTCAGTATACTATACAGTTAATTATTAATTAAAAAATGTAATATAAAATATTAGATGATATAATTCGTTAACTTTCCAATACTTGAAATTGTATCTATGTACATTATATGGTTCATTATTGTAAACTTTTTATTTGTTTGATTTAATAAAAAAATATATTAGAAAATGCTGGTTTTCTTTTGTTACACACTTCCCTTTATTAACATTAGTTGGTAAATAATTTTACGTTTTGTCTAAAATTGTTTAGTAAAAATATCTATAGCTTATGCAAAAGTACACAAGGTAAATTTTTTAGCGAGCTATATTACTGTTTTATAACACAAGACAAAATAATTTAGGAAGAAAATCTAGTTTTAAAGTGTGACGGTGGGACAATGACAATATTCTTTCAAATATAAAATAAAAAGTTGAAAGGAAAGATTGTTGTGAATAGCTCGCAAAAGATTAGCAGAAGGAACTCGTTAGCATTTAGATAAGAAACTTGCTTGAGTAATATAGTAATATTGAGATTCAGTTAACAAAACTCCAAAGCGATTACCAACAAACTAAGATGAAAAAAAAATCCTCTTTTAAAATAATTTCTGGGCTTTTCTGCCTTTCACGCACCTAGTTAAGATTAAAATGTAGAATCTTTTTCAAGGTTAATGTAAAATAGTTCAAAGTTTTATTTGATATTTACAATTAAATAAGTTTAAAATTTGGGATACTCTTTTACATTCCTTCAAATCCAATTATATTCTAAATATTATATAGGTGTCAGGGGCACGAGCTTAAAATCACCACGATGGGAGGGACGGGGAATTTTAAAGTTAAGTGACGTGTTGGATTGTCACTTAACTGTTCATCACACTTATGTCACTGGAATGTGTGAGGTTCATCTTGGATAGTTTAATGAATGTGAGATGATTACTACTACTATTGGGCTTATTAAAATACAATGACTAATTCACAGTCATCATAATGACGTTCACCCATCCTTCAGTCACCTGTGAGCTTAAATCATAATTTATAGTTCGGTCTAAGTCCGCAACACTTCTCAAACGGTGTCACATAAAAACACGCTCATGGCCAGAGTTTAAGACACTTTTCCCTGACAATTATTCACAATTGGCCAACTGTCCACACTAAGACTGTCTCAACCATTATCTTAACCATGTCTTAACCATGTCTTAACCATGTCTTAACCATGTCTTAACCACTCGTACACATGGCGCTTAAGGCACACCGTCGCTGAATGCACACATCTTCCCGAAACTCTCTACAACTGTGTACAACAACTGCCTGGAACTAACTCCTCAGGGATCTGCCATAGGATACTGTTTAGTCTTTATTTCTTCATATTTTATTATTTTAATATACATTTCTTTATTGCTTACTTAATTAAATATTTCTTATATTAATTCATTATTATTTGATAAAATTATCACATTTTTCTGTCTGCCGCTCTTTTTCATTAACTTATCTTTTGTAAGGTTGGTACAGTACATTTTGCTCTCTTGTGTTTTCACGCGCGTTTTTTCTTTAGTCCACAAAGTGTTTTTCTCAAAGGTTGACGTGCGTCACCACCGCGGCTCAACTGCTCAGTATCTTTTCGTGTTTTGCACTCTCTCTCGTTAAATTAAATAACTCCGTACTCATCCTAACTTCTGTAACAGTGCGTCTGATCATAATCTACCAAGATCATCTCATCACAACCCCAGGTAGGCCTACTTGGATCATTATCATCTGATATTCAGCAGCAGGGAGGATCTCACCATGTCTACTTAAGCAAACGATTAAATATTTATATCACAATCAAATTAAAATCAGATACACAAATTAGTTTCTGCTAACTAGGAGACTCCTTCGATGACGGCATAAAGCACCAACCAATAAGCTTCTATCCACATCATAAATTCACTCGATACTTGGGACAGCGATTCCTACAGATGCACTGCTGTCTAAACTAGACTAAACAGTCATGGGCCTACGTGCGGATTTGACAGGAAATGGCTCCTATTTCAACTCCTTACTTTTAACTTAGAAACTGACCGGTGATGAATATACTTACAATAGATACCAAACTCTTTCAGAATAAAATCACTAAGTTAAGAGCTTCACATAGGGCTTATTTTACACGATTTATTTATTATCATGCTAGGATACAATTGATTGGAAATAAATCAATAATATTACCAGTAAAAACAACTATGCTCCCTTCTTGGTATACAATTTTTAAATAAAATTAATTAAATATTGTATTGCATGGCAATTTTTATTCAATATATTACATTGTGTAGGCAATACATAATTGTAAAAGGATGTATAGTAATACTTTTATGATAATTTGGAGGAACTTTATAGAAAATACAAATATATTTTTGTGGTCAACACTAATAACCTTTTACTATATTATTATTATTATTATTATTATTATTATTATTATTATTATTATTATTATTATTATTATTATTTTATAAGTATTGATATTATCTATCAAAAGGAACGGCTGCATGTCACATGACTTGATGTATAAAGATGCGAAAGTAGAGCTAGTCACGTTTATAGCCATTGGAGATATTCATTCATAAGAAAATGGGGGTATAGTCTGTTTTTCAAGTATTAATTTTATATTTAAAATAAGCAAGGTCTTTAATAATCTGACACTTTAGCTCAGTTGGTAGTGTGTCTGTCTACTGAGCTAAGGGTCCCGAGCTCAATTCCCGACATGGCCGAAAACTTATCGATGATGTAAATGTGTGTTTACCATTTATCGTTGATAACTTGACGGTCGGGGACTAGATGTTGTCCCTGTCCTAGTCTTGAATTAGATTATAAGGCATATGAAGCTAGCCTAGCAAGTCGGTAGTGGAAAATATTTGGCTTGAATAAAAAACTGACCCAGGCCATAAGCTGTAAATAATAATGCATGTAAAAAAATTAACTTTAATAACCTACTCACTTGGTACTGTTCGTTCTGGATAGATTTGACCTAACTATGCCAGTTAAAGATTTACTTAAAATATCATAAAAGGACCAAGTTAACATGAACCTACATTAGCAAGCACTTCCACAAATATAAAAAAATAATCGTTATTCGGAGAGTGCTTGGACGCTACTATGACAGATTTCCCGATGTCATGAAAAAAGAGGTTGAGTACTCTAAAAATAGGATTAATTTTAGCTTTGTAAAAAGAATCACAAAAAACGTTTGAAATATGGCTAGGATTTAATACTAATACAACCCTGATATTTGGTAAAGTAATAAAGTTGCATTAACGTACACTATAATATTTAAATCAGGTATGATACTTAACTTGCTTACACATCAAATCATGCAATTAAAGTTTATAATATAATATATTTTATCTTAAGGGTTTAGTCTTTTCACCAGACAATGTGTGTAAGTGCACGCACACACGCACACGCACACGCACACGCACACGCACACGCACACACACACAATCACAATATAATTATAAATAAATGGTACGGTGCACCACACAGATTTTCTCGCTCCTTTACCTAAAAATTGAAATATTTACTTAAAATCTCGTAACAAGCGTGAAACCCGCTTCGGTGGTCCCATGGTTTAAGGCGTTACTTTCGCAGTAGATTAGACTGCCGATGATGGGGGGATCAAGGTTTGATCCCGATCGGATGCACTGAGGCTGGTTTTTTGAAAATGGTTTTCCACTCTCTCTACATGCAAATGTTGGTAGACTTCATCTAAATACAGCCTCCCTAAAACCATTATCGTAATTAGGACATAAGTGTATAACCAGAACGGGTAGTAGGACGCTGTGCTAAAATATATATGTGAAGCACAATAATATTCATTGTTGCAGAAACAAAATAGAATATCATTTTCCCAAAGAGGATAAATTATATAATCTACATTGTTACATAAACGAAAAAAGAAACACATCTGTCCACCAAATGCATAACAATCAAATTTTCATTTCCCAGACCACAAATTAAAAATACACATATGTACTTTATATTCGTTACAACGCGGAAACAATTGGCTTTATAAAAATATATTTCGCATGACAGTTTTTTATTTTTAATATTATGACAATATTAAACTGTTAAGTTATTTCTCATCTCAAATAGTTGCGGAGATAAGATCAAAATTGAACATTTCCGCTAGTGTAAAGCACCCTCAAAGTAGTTTTCTTGGGAAAATGAGAATTTACATTTTGTTTGTAGTGTTAAACAGTGCCTAGATAATAGATTTATTCATAATTGTTAGAATGAATCTTGAAAACATATTTTAAAAATCTTTTTTCTTTTCAGTTTACTTCCCTTAGTTTTAGGGTTGGATATATATATTTACAAAACATCCTTGGGAGAACCTAATAGAAACTTAAGATACCAAGGGTATGGTAAAATGGTTTCACTCTAGGCTGAGAAACAAACGCACAGACAGAAAGAAGACATCAGGAAAACAAATTTTTCGGTTTCAGGGGGTCTTGAAACGCCTACATTTATCAAAATATCGAGCTCGATTCTTTGACGATGACAATACTTCTCTCTCAAAGGATCGAGGGAAAGTAAAAATTAATACCTATCTTGGAAAATCTCATGAGAAAACGAGTCAAGGCGGGATTAAATTGAGGTTGAAGGTTGGTTGGCCTGTAACCAAAAACAAACGAGGAAGGTAACGAAATAAATAAAGATTTGTTCATATTTATTAAACTTTATTGCTTTACATGTCTAATGTATTCATGGTTATAAAAAACAAATATAAATAACCTTTTTACATCATATGATAGATGTGACAGTTAAACTGATATTAAATAATATTTATATTCCATATTCAATGCTTTAGTGCTTTAATATACATACAGTATGTGGGCTTATATTTTCTAACTACTCCTAAATACATTGTTAATTAAGAAAAGGCCATATTTCCACGAATGTAAATTTTACATGAGACAAAAACAAGCCTTTATTTTCAAATACTAGTAATAAAAATGCAATCTATATTTTTTAAATTGATTTTGATCTCACAACAATTCATTATGATGATATTAGAATCATATTAAATAATTGAAAACAAATATTTGGTTTCGTGGATTAATGGTTCTTTCTAAGGGAACGGCGTAGAAACATCAACAATATGATATATTTAATTCTCCATACATTTTTTTAAATTTTCTTAAAATAATCATAAAAACAAATTATTAAATGAGATGTGATTTAAAAATATTTAAATTTCACTTTTTTAATGTATTAGAGGCTATTCATATTTAAAAATATGTTCTTGTTTAGTTTCAATTTTTTGTAGTAGACAAAATAAAATTGTCATTGTATATGTTTTTTTTTATAGAATCAATTTAACAAACCTCATTCAGATTATTCACGATTATAGGAATTTTGTTGATGAAAGCTTGGAGAAACTCCAAAACGTTTTCCGGGGCTAAGCTCTCCAAGGTAGTGACAAAACCAGTTTTTCACGATTCTTATCTTCAGCATTAGATCTCACAGATATTATTGTATTTTTAATAAGATGTTTCCTATCACTGTTTACAATCATGAACATATTTTTCCCCCACAATGGTTGTGACTTGTTAGATGATATTTTATTAAAAAAGGTTATTTTAATCCAAAAAAATCACATTGTTGTGTTAAATATTCTAATAGATACAATTGCCAAAATGAATAAAAAACTAATGAGCTTTTTGGCCACTGTTACCGTCAGATATAAAGTTCTTTAATCGTTTAAATTGGTTGGCTTTCTTTTTCTCACTAAACAATCACTACTTACACTATAAGCTCTTCATCGTGCTTTGTATTTATTTATTTGTGAACCACGTCTTAATACCCTTCCACATTATCCGTATAGTTATCCATTAGGGTATGAAATAGGGTTTTACATCATTTTAGAGGGTACACTACCCACATATGTTTGTGGAAAAGAGAGGGTAAAAAAAAGAGACGGATTGGAAACCATTAAAACAAAACCTTTGTACTCCCTAACGGGATACAAACCATGACCTCCCCGCAGCCATTAAACCAGAATATAAGAGCCTGACGTCTTTGCCCGTGTGTCCCCAGTGCATGTGATTTGTAACAGTTATAGCCCTCCCCCACGTGTTAGTACTCGTCCGGGTTAAACGCATATACAGTACATATTAATTGTGCTAAAGGAGTAGGGATGAGAAAGGTAAGGTTTGGAGTAAATATAAACCTTATTTTCGTGGAGAGAGAGAGAGAGCTGGAAACCTTTCAGGAAAAAACAGCCTCACAACACCTTCTAGGGATTCGAACCCCAACCTCATAGTCCAACCAGACTAAAATGATCTCGACATTTAGACCATGTGACCACCGATGCGGATGATAGTCGACCCATTTTATTTCTCTACTTAATTTATACCTCCTTCTAACATACTTTACCACAACCACTCCCAGTACTGGTGGCAAAATGTCACTTTATATTCTCTAACAAGCTATTTCCGATCTAATTCTACCCACACTCTTCGAGTGTTTGCATCTAAAACCACTTTGTAAACCTTTTAAGCATTCAGACCCTCATAGTTGGCCATATTGACTAAAGGTCAAGCTCAATTTGTACGATTTACCGTTGACAAGGAGGTTGGGGATCGAACTCCGGATGAGTATTTTGAAGTATATCTTCTTCAAACTGCTCACCACTCATATGTAGGTATTTTCGTTCTAAATTCTATATCTCTACCCCATGAGTATGATTAAATTCAGATAACTCAAATGACCTGGTGATGATAAAGAGCTGGTTAAAAAAACGGAAGACAAAACTACCCATATGGAAGAGCACAGGAGACATCAGCAGGTACCATCCAAACTACAGCCGTGTCAAACAACGATTCAGGGATGGAGTGAAGGATGTGAATACATTTCCAGGTGCCGACCTCGATTCGGACCACAGCCTACTGGCGGCGTACATTGAAACAAGATTGAAAAATATCAGGAAAACGAGCAAGAGAAGACCGAGATGGGATTTAGAAAAATTAAGAAGTAATAGTGACCTTGTGAGAAACTCAATAGAACAGACGTTAAGTGAAGTGACAGAACAGATGATAAGTGTGGAAGAAAAGTGGAATAGTGTTAAGAATTTTTTTTTGAAAGGGCTAATTGACAATGTTGGAAAAGTGAAGAGGACTGCACTAAACCCTAGGTAAAAACAAAAATGCTTTAGAAAAAGGAAGAAAGAAGGAAATGGAAAAATTCAACAAAGAAGAATATATGAGGCTTAAACAAGGAGTTAAGGAGAGAAACAGACAAAGCGAGGAAGGACTATATAGGTAAGCCATGTGATGAGATTATTGAAATGCAAAGAAAAGGAAGGTATCACCTCATGTACCAGAAAGCAAAGGAACTGGGAGGGAATGAAAACAAAGGTGTGCGAACAATAGGAATAGAAAACCCTAAAGGTCAAATGGTGATGGATCATAAAGAGGTTCTTACTATTTGGGAAAGATATATAGTAGAACTGTACGACAAGGAAAATTGACCAGGAAACCTAGAGATTGAAGCCAAAGAAGATCTAGAGAAAGACGAAAAAGGACTCAGCATTTTAAAGAGTGATGTAGATAGGGCTATAAAGCATGCAAAGGAGGAAAGCTACTGGAGATGATGACATACCAGCTGACCTTCTGAAGGAACTGGGAAACAACGGATTAATGGCTCTGACAAAACTTATAAATATAATCTATGAAACAGGAGAATGGCACAAGGACTTTTTAGACGTAGACATGATGGCTCTAAAGAAGAAAAAGCAAACCAAGAAATGCAGTGACCACAGGACCATCAGCCCAATCTCTTATGTGGGGAAGATTGTTGCAAGAACACTCAACAGGCGAATGAAACAGAAAATATAAAGTGTGATAGAAGAAGACCAATTTGGATTCAGAAATAGAAAATGAACCAGAGATGCCATCAGGATGCTAAGAATAATTCCAGAAAGTGTGCTGGAAGTCAAGGAAGAAGTCTACACTGGTTTCATTGGCTGGCTAAAGGCGTTTGATAGAGTGAAATGGAAGAAACTGATGGAAATACCCAAGAAGATCGGCATCAATTGGAGCAACAGAAGGCTAATTGCAAACCTGTACCTGGGACAGCGAGTGAAGGTGAGGATGAATGATGGCAAGACCAACAACGTAGAGATAGGAATTGGAGTGAGACAGGGATGCTGTTTGTCACTCAGTCTGTTCAAATTGTGTGGTAAGTGGTTGGTCAGGGAAACCCTAGAGGGGCGTGGTAATTTCAGGATAGGAGGAGGCGTCAACGACACAATAAAAATGCAGATGATATAGCGTTGCTGGCCAGAAATAAAGAAGGGTTACAGGAAATTATGGACCAGCTAGTGGAGATAGGGAGAAGATAAGGAATGGAGATCAACATTGAGAAGTCAAAAGTAATGGTGATTTCAAAAAATGAAGAGCCGCTGGAAATAAAAATTGAAAACCAGGAGTTGGAATATGTAGAGATGTTCAAGTACCTGGGAATTCTGCTGACAAAGGATTGCTACTGCACTAAAGAAATTAGATCGAGGATCGTCATGGCCAAGGAAGCTTTCAAAAAGAAAAGGTTACTGCTGACTAAGTTGAGTTTGGAACTAAGGAAGAAACTGATGAAATGCTACATTTGGAGCATCGCACTGTACGGAGCAGAAACTTGGACTCTTAAGATGATGGAAAAGAAATACTTGGAGAGTTTTAGCATGTGGTGCTGGAGAAGACTTTAGAAGATCAGGTGGACAGACAAGGGGACAAATGAAGAAGTCCTAAGAAGAGTAGGTGAGAAGGAAACCATTTTGGATGTGATTCTTTGGCGCAAAGCAAACTGGATCTGACACATCCTTAAGAGGAACTGTCTTCTGCACGACGTCATAGAAGGAAAGGTTGAGGAAAAGAGGAGCTTAGGAAAAAATAGGATTCATATACTAGATGACTTTAAGGGAAGAAGAAAATTCTGGGTGCTGAAGGAGGAGGCAGAGGACAGGGTGCATTGGAGGTCTAAGTTTAATTGACAAAAGGAATGGACCTGTCTTAAGACAGAACACCTAATAATACAAACTCGAACAAGTAGTGAAATGCGATTAAAAACAAAATCATATAAAATTATCTTTCATACATCCTTGTTTCTATCGACTTGATTTGATTTATAAAACAATTTATTCTTTTTGAATGAGTATTTTTATTGGTGGATTTTAAAACGTTATTTAAGGCTTTGTGTTAGTAAAATCATGTAAACTGTCGTAATGTAAAATAGTTAATACATTTTATGGTGATTTAATCCCATTCTCAGAAAATGCACTTTGTTAGTGGTATTATTTGACTTTGTACATCATTCCTTTGAACCTTTACCTTGTTAAAAGTTCTACTTTCATTACTCTGCTTAAACCATTCAGCACAAACGTTCTTACATTACATATCCAAAGCTTGGTTCTCACCTTTCATAGGATAGAGTTCAAATGCAGGGAATTTATACACCTAGTCATATGAACAGTTGATCAAAAACTTTGTAATTAAATTCGTCTTCATTCATAAGGTTTGTGTACACAATTTAATTATACTGCTGCTTCCTAGTTTCTTGAACGATTTAGCTCGCTCGTGTTTACATCCATGGAAAGGAAGGAACCGTTAATGTTATAGCTGCAGCTAATAATACAAAGAAACTATGTATGTATATGTAACTAGTTAATTAGGAGTAGAATTATATTTATTCTTTACTCGAGAGTTTAATTTCATACTTACATAAAATGTTAATTAACAGAATCGTCGTCAAAGACTAACTTTAAGCTATTAGTAAGATATTATTTTAATTAATATCCAATGAGCTACCTTTAGTTCATATCTAAGAATGAATATTTAAATCGTAGCTAGATACGTATAAATTATGGTTAACAGTTTATTAATGTAAAACATTTAAATTTTTTCGTATTAATGCAATTTAATTGAATAAATTTTTAGATTCAAAAACATACTAGTATTAATAGTTAATTATTTTGTTCATAAATTTTAAAACATATTCAACGCCATGATCTATGGTGTAGGTATGACTAAAGTAGTTTATAGGAAGTTCATATTCGTTAGTATGCAAATAGAGTGAAAAAACTCCCACAATTGTGATGAATATGTGGAAAAAAACACCTCTAGAATTCTTCCAGCTGGGATTCAAACCTCGATATTATAATCAAGTAGTTATGGTAGTACATAATTGGATTGGACGTTAAGACAAACCACGTTAGTTTAACCAAGTCAACATACATTAATGTTCACAGGATTACAAGACATACTTACTATACACCTAAATGTAGAAAATATTGATATGTCAAAATAAAGACTATTTGTCATAAATTATTGCAGCCCAACATACCCAATTACATAATATGAATAGATGTAAATGAATTTGGTAGGTTATACAGTAGAACCGTTAGCTAAGTGGCAGCAAATGGCGGATAAACTAAAGTTATAATTTGGATATTAAAGGTTCGGGTAACATCTTTACGCCACTGAAGAAAAATACCATTCCCACTATGGAATATAAGGACTACAGTCAAACACAGCTACTATATAAATGGTTGACAAAAAACAGTTTTAAAATGTTGGCTTTCCATCCGGGGATATGATTGGTCAACGGGTCAATATTGACATTAATGATTGGTTGGTTGGTGTGCCTGACTATAAAATAGATGAAGAGAGACCAATACAAATTTGCTACACTGAGGTTGCTTTTCTTCCAGGATAATACCATTGAGTTCGTCCTATCCTCACCTGTCAGAATAAGCAGTTTGATATTTTTGTTTTTCATACACTAGTAATAGTTTTTATCTTTTCGCCGCATTTTTATACCAGTTCAGGCTACACGCACTTAATTATATCAATAGGATAAGGAAGGTAGAAATTAAAAGAAATATAACCACACTTTCATGGAACAAGAGCGAAAAACATTTAGGAAAATATCTCTTCAGTACACTCGGCTGGCCTTAGAACCCCGACAAACCAGACTATAAATATTTAGCGTTTTGTCCATGAATCCACTAGTTACTAGTTATAGTTTCAAACCATACAATTTAGGACGACAGGATTATATTTTTTATCACTGCTTCTTACTGTAGCATTTATTACCATAAAGCTACAACAGTTAAAGAAATCAGCAAGATTGTACACTATTAAAAAATAAACAAGAGTGAACTCACCATTGCCCCATTTTGTAGTTGCGCCTCCCAAGTGGACTTCCCGCACAAACACTACATTCCACGATAATCATTTCGCTTAGACTAACCGCGTGAAGATTGTGTAAGCTTGAATTGTGATTCATCGCGAGGCATGTTGGGAAATGTGTGACGTATATGCCCGAGAAGACGGTGCTATGTGGTAACATTTCTTCTAGGTCTTTCCCGACACTACTCAACTGTTCGATCCCCATCTAGCTATCCCTTCCCTCTCTTTCTTGTTATTGTGTTTTCCTTTGTTTTCGCTACCCNCATCTAGCTATCCCTTCCCTCTCTTTCTTGTTATTGTGTATTCCTTTGTTTTCGCTACCCCTTCCTCCCCCTCCTTGAGCGGGAATGTTAGCGTATATAATGGTGTAAATTACATGGAGGTTTTACTATCGTCAGGATACTATCCTAAGACACATATAGGTGTTCAGGATGTTATAAGGTACAACATTCCATTTCGGCAATTATATTTTAAAATTCTATTTAGGCTAATATATAAATGTTTAAAATTATAGAACGAATATTTAAACATATAAAAAAATTAATGTAGATAATTACGCACGGATATCGTGTAAAACTCCGATCTCCTGATATGTAATGTTGTTATGATAAAGAATGTTTGCTTTTATATTTTCTAGACACAAAAGTCCCCTTCTGGGTTTGTGTGGTGTTAATGTTTTCTAATATCATTGAGACGCGATCTTTTTGCGTAGGTTAGTCTTATGTTATTATAATAATGGTGGTTAACTTTATAGCCCGTCCGGCAGGGAAACTGAAATTAAAGTTAGTAGTATTTTGCTATTCATTACACGAAATCTTTCGTGTGATTTCATTTAATGGAAATTGGCAACTATAATTAAATTGATGTTATTGTTTGAAATTATTTTTGAAGCAACCTGGCGGGGTTAAGACTTGGTCAGGTTAAGGACTTTCAGTCCATTGTTGTTTTTAGTTATAGGGAGGAGTTAGTTTTTGGAAGGTATAACGAGTACTATAAATTTGAATCTTTATGGAAGTCATTAATGACTAGAGCAACCAATTTTTAAGCAAGTTTTTGGGTGATTGATGTGACTTGGAACTATTTCTATTATTATATCAATATATATATATATATTTCTTTGTTGTATTGTGCCATATTCAACACATATATATTTTATATTAATAAAATGACTATTATTTACTCTTGGTTTTTTTTTTACGTTTCATATACTTATGTTATATCCTTCACTAATTGCCGGGAGAATTTTCAAATATTTAACCTATTAAATATTTGTAGAATGGGTTCGGGGAAGCAGAAGACAAATGGACCTGAGTACGGTCTATTTACCTTGTGATCATCCTATCGGCTCCTCTGCATTTATTATTTATTTTCTTTTGGAATTCTTATTGTGTTTTTATTTTGTGCACCGGCCTTTATTCGTTGATGAATTAAGGAGGTGTTACATTACTACCTGTTCAGATTGTATGCATACATGATAATTGTTCTAATGTGTTAAGGATAAGGAAGGAAGAACTTTAGAGGTAATCTACCCACATTTGCATGGGAAGACAGTGGGGAGCAATTAATAAAATAACCACCCTCAATAGATTCAGCCGAGATTCTAACCTCAATCTCCCCATCAGCAGCAGATCAGTCTAAGACGAGAGTAACGTCTTATACCATTCGGCCACTGAAGTGGATATTAGATTTTTTAATTTTAAATAAAAACACAATAATTTTGTCTGAATGAATAGTAGTAGGCCCGATACACGAACAGCCTTCAACTTTTCCCTAAGTTTACTTATTTTTGAGTTGAACCCTAACCTTCAGGATAATAATTTATCATGTGAAACCCTCAAAATAGATCTTAGCACACCAATCAGTAACGAATATCTGGAATAACATTAAAAGAGAGTGTAAATTTAGTAAGCGAAAAAGTCGGAATTGTGTGATTCTGCCGACACAATGATATATTGTCGTGCCACTTAAACGCCAACAGGATATTTTAAAATGGTTTTTGTAACATTGATGTTTTTTAGTTCTGACTTGCTTCAAAATATTCAATTGGAACTCAAAATTCTCAACTTTGTTTTTTTTCCTACTAAGTGATGAATAATTTGAGTACACAAGAAGTTAAACTTTCTCAACCGGCTTTACATACTTTTATTTTTATTGGAAGTGTAAAGAATTTAATAATTCTCTTATAAAACTAATGCAACCTTAAGAGTTTTTCCAAGCGATTAACAAGCGCATCTATAAGGTTTATGACTTGAACAAAATATTGAACCTCCTTTTTGCTCCACGTCTTACAACTCATATGGCCTAACCTGACATTAGTAGTGTAGGGACGATAAAGTTATAACTTTAGAGGAAATAGAAGAATGGCACTCTCTTGGCACAGTTTGGAGAGATTCTGGAAGGTACGACAAGGCTTAGATTTTCCAGGGACCTGTTCAGAAGCCATCGAGGTTTTGATAGCCTACGAAGAGCTATCTGGTTCCTTGGCATCACAATCTTCTATTCCCCCCATATTGGTCTCAGTTATTTGTCTCTGTCCTTGTTCTCTCCACTCCAACCTCAGCCCTAGCTTCAAACAAGAGGATACGACGTCAAATGCGTCGAGTGAAGGCCCCAACACAGACTCCGTATCCGTTTTCCATGATACTGGTCCTCAAGAAATTCTATTCACTACTACACAGTACTGTACTGGTCCTCAAGAAATTCTATTCACTACTACACAGTACATATCCGTAATCACGTGACTGTTCCAACCAAAGAGATAGTCAGAGACTTCTTCCAATCGAAAACATTGAAACAAAATCGTCTAAAGCAAGGGGTGAGAACGCCAATCAGTCAGTTAATCAATAAAATAAACTAAAAAATAATTGTTGAGGAAACTTCCAGGATGTGCCTACTTAAAATGTAGGACAATCACAATAAATATATTTATAGCACGATTTTAACTATTAATATTAAAATAAATTAGTCTGAAAATGCAAAACAAATGAAGGTATTAGTATTCTGAATGTAAACAAAGCAAGCACTTTTAATACTTTCGTGCTTCCTTTATTTATACATGGGTTTTGATCTTTAACAACAAAATAACCAATCACAAAATAAAATATAGCTATAAACAATTTATTTTGGTGTTTAAGATGGATTCCAACGTGCATACACATATTTACTCAGCTGTGATTGGTAGTCCGTACAAACTAGTCCTTATAAAGTTAAAGTTAATCAACTTCTACGGAGAACGGACTTATAGATAAGGAGTGTGGCCAGAGCAATCTGATACTGTTGCATCGATTTCTTACGGACCGCAGACTACGGACCATGTACCTACAGATACGGAGTCTGTGTCAGGGCCCTAAGGGTCTTTGCAGAAAAAAGTCAACGATTCTGTTAAAAATATTCCAGGAAGAGTCTTGAATTGAATAGAGCAGCAGTTACGAAATACAGACAGAACAATCCTGAAGTGAATATGGAAGCAGTTACGAGATACACACAGAAAAATCCTGGATAAATAAGACAGCGGTTGCTAAATATGCCCAGAATAGCCCAAAGATAAATTATTAACACGCTGAGAATGGATACACTAAAATAAAAATGACAAGCGGACAAAATGGTGCAATGGAAAAATAAATCTCAGTAAGGTTTTGATTATAATGCATATGTTGCTGATTATGACGGGGAGAGATCTGTGGAGTTGGGGAAAACGACCAACGTTTGTAGGTAGTGCAAGGTCAAGAAGTGGAAGGAAGAGAGTGCAGGAATGTGCTGCAATAGCAGCCGAGTGCGCCCCAGTTACAGCCATTCCATGAAACTCTCTACAGGATCATCACAGATCAGTATCCTGAGTCTGAACATTTTCTCACTGTGGTCAGGAAGTAGAATTCCCGCTTTAAAATGACGTCTTTCAGAGCTAAACAGGTGGAGGGAGACAACTTTATCCCAACCTTCAAGGTTTAAGGTAAGGTTTATCATCGGTTAGGGAGCTTGCTGCCTGCATCACACATAACAGCATCCCACATTCCTCCAGATTTATTTCAGTTGTTATAATGAGACGTAGAGGAACGTAGGGTATGGGAACTTCTCCAGTGTGAATCCTGATTTGGTTTATTAATTACAGAAAGTTCTCCCCACCCACGCACACACAACACACACACACGCATAAACACCAGTTTGGATGGCCGTACCGGGCAGAAATATGTTCATTGACAAAGCATACCGCCCTGATTATCTAATCAGTTATGCAAGAGAGGGTTTAGAAACGCTCCACAGTGAGTGACATACAGATACAAAGAAGTGGTATAAATTTCCTTCTGGCAGTAGTAGAATAATGAAAATACAAAAAAGATTAGATATACAAAAGATAAAACTGGTTAATTGGTAGGTGTCATCCGCATGAGATTCCTAAATCCAGCTACGTCTTCAAACTTAAAGTATTTTTCGGCTCCAACACCGCCTTAGTCTACTTCCACTATAAATATATGTAACCGGCACACAATCTAGCAGCTACCGCATTCAGAGACATTTCAACTCACTATATTTTTAAGTGTGTAGCCTCCACATAACGGAACAGGATATTTGCATGCGGCTTATCACAAACAAAAGTGCATTTGGCAAGTGGATTTGCTTATGGACATTTGTGTGAGAGCATAGATTTACATACATTTGTATGTGGGCAGTGTTTGTAAGTATGGACTAGGCTCTCCATTTTCTTACCAACACAAATATGATGGATTGCATTTTTTTTTAAATTTGTGAACCACGTCTTACTGTGTTCAGGAAGGAAAGGATAAGTAAGTTAGAATCTAGATGATATGTACCAGAATTTTCGGGAAAAATATTGGGAAACAATTCAGGAAAAAACACTCTCAGTATACCCAACTGGAATATGAACCCCAATCTTTCCCTCGTCAGCAAGTCAGCTTAGAACGAAAGGGACGCACAATACGACCACCCTATATGGTAGTAAAGTTGTATTGATTTAACTCCAGACTTATAAAAGAAAACAATTTTAAATAAATATCTTTAAGAAAATTAATAGAAGTGAATTATTTTATAATTATTTAGTAAAAAATATATATATTAAAAGAACTTGTTCACGAAAATAAGTTTTAATTGTACTAATTGGAGTGGAGTGGTATTTCTTAATCTTTAAAAGAGAAAAACAAATAATTTTTTTAATTTTGGTGGGCTAAAAATTAGAAGTTTTGCGTAAATTAAGGGAAAGAAAAATAATTAAACTCAGAGATAAAGTTGAAAATACGGTTTTACATATTTTCTTCTAAGATATTTCTTAATTTAAAAAGGTAATTTTAAGTTATATTACATACCAATGTAAATCTCCGATGTTATGCATTTCTTTAAAGTGGGCTGAGAGGCACATAATCCTACTTTCTTGAAGTGAAAGTATTTCCTCTTTCCTCTTTATTTTTATTGTTTTGAAAAAGTAAAAAATAAATAATGTTTCGTTTCAAAATATAAGCATTTTTAAAAAAACTATTTTTACGGTACGTTCTAAACGTGAGAGAATATATAATTTTTTATCAGAGTATTTGTTCACTATTAAAACCTTGATGGTTATTTCTATTCTTAAACAACTAATAAACACGATATTTTTTTTACTATATTATTATTGCGGAAACTAAGATAGTTATTTTCGTTAATATTTTTAATCCAAACGTTTAATAAGACTAGAACGGATGAAATAATGTGGACTCCAACTTAACTGACACTGGTGAGCCCATGGACAAAGGTGTCATTCATTGTCTGATTCTGTGGTTTGATGATAACGGTGAGGCTAGGGCTCGAATTCTGGTTGGTTTGTAACATAATATTTTTTCCATATTAGCAATTTCTTAGCATCAAAATAATATGTTGATCGTTTGGTCACAGTAACATTTACAGTGGCCGAAAAATACCAATTAACCAAAAATTACATATTTAGAGGATTTAAATAAAAAACAAAATAGGTAAGAATGGAAATCACAACCTCCCTTCAAGACTTCTGGCTGAGTGTCAAGTGTATTTCTTACAATTTGAAGACCCTAGCCATGACACCGATTTCTTAGACCAATCTAGTAAAAGCTAGGATAAGACGACTCAGAATTGTCGTCTCAGAGGGCTAGTGGACATATTAGACATGTTTACACATGAATTCCACCCTCTCAGCCTGCAAGATGAGATGACAGAACACCCTCTGGACGGTTATTTTGAGAACCACACCAGTAAATTATATTGTGCACACAGCTTTCAGTTGCGAACCAACCAACCTTTAAAATTTACATTTATGTATTGAATGTTTCAAGATGTACTCTGGTGGTTTTTAATAAACAATTTCTCCCTCTACCTCCACAGAAATGCGTATATGCTACCTCTAAATTCTACTGTATTATAAATTATCCCTACCTCATCACTGATACATTGGTGTTACATGCGTATAGCCCAGACGAGTAGGTTAAAAGGATTACCTTTTTAAAGGACAACTAAACTAAACGGGGAAAAGTAAATATATGAACGTAATACATATCTGACACTATCAATGATTTAAAATTCTAAAGTATATCGATAGAAATAACTAGTGATCAGCAATTTAATGTAGGCTACAATTTACTTTAAATGATTTGTGCTACTAAACACTACTTAATGATTAAAACAATAGTACATAATTATATAAATGTCCACTTCTTCGTATTCAAAAGGTGTGGCAAAGCATTGGCTTGGAGTCACCACTTTGATATGATAATTATTTCAAATGTATTGTGAATCGATTTCTTTTATCATCGGCTTAAAACTATGTCTTTTTTAAAAATAATAATAAAAGAGTAATACAAGTTAGTGGCGTATCATTTCACAAGATTTCATAAGTGTTTGCTGTCCCATGCTCATTTGCAACATCAACCAGAAAAAGGTGATTGTCATGACGGGATATTTTTAATTGAGGATAAGTATTATAGGAATATAGTCTATTATCTCCATGTTAATTTTTATGTTTAGAGGAGATTACTTATACTATTAACTTCAAGAAATATGATAAATATAATTTAACCGAAGTAATTTTTTGAGTATAATAAACTTTTATTTTTCTGAAATGTAATGAACATGCTATAATAAACTCATATCTATGCCTTGTGTATGTATTTTGTATTTGTATCTATACCAATTATGGCGCTACGTTGCAAATTACCAAACTATGTGGGGGAAAAAAAGTGAAAAAAGTGTGAAAAGTACCTTTTAAAAATATTTTTTCTAATACTCAATACAAAAACTTTCTGAAAATAGCAGGGGCGTCTCGTCCTAGAAGGCACAAGGAACGTGCCCTCCCACATAAACACCAAGTTATTCATACAAACAATTATAATCTATAGTAATAATATTTAATCTATATAAACAAGGGAAATATTGAAATTAAAATAAACCTTTTTCTAGTTTTTCTTAAAATAATTATGACATTTAAAATTGCTGAGCTAAAACCTCCAAACGAATCAACTATCTTCCCGATCGGGGCAAAGCATTGAATGTACCCCAAGTCAAGGTGGACAAGAGCAAGGGTAGGGAAGGGACGGTATGCTCAGAACAGCTCTGCGCAACTCTAAATGGGGTATTATTTGAGTGTTCCCCTGTGAGTAGAAGCTTGGAGATGGAGGAGTTTTGTCTGGAGTAGAGGAAGCACGTCACTGGAGGGGAAGGGCTCGCTGGGAGAGTGGTATTACACGGTCACATTTCTTTGTTAAAGAATTGTGATGTAGCTTTGACAAATCATCAAATATAATATTTTATCAAAGGAAATATTTGTTCAAAGATTTAAGTTATAGAGCATACTCTATGGTTTTATCAAAGAAATTGACAACTGAAAGATTGACCTGGATGCGAGAGACAGTTAATAATAGAAATGAATTTAGTGCGCAAATATCCTAGGGGCACTTTTCAACAAAATGTATTTGGAGTGTTTAGAAACGTAATAATTCAAATTAAATACTTTAATAATTATTTATAAAAAAAGCACCTAAATATTTAATCTAATATTAAGACTTAAAAAAATAGACTAACAACATAATCACTTTAATGGTTTAGAAAAATTTTAGGTCGCTTTGTCAGTGGATAGCTTTATAATTTGTTTAAATGCCTAAAAATAATTAAGAGAAAATAGAGGGGAGATTGGATAATATTTTTGTACAAATTGATTGAGAAGATGTGGGGGTGATGGATGTAATTGTTTATTTTTTATTAATTAATTTATTTTTTATGTTTCGCCAGTTTTATTTTCATTTTAAGGTGCGGCCGAAGGGAGCGCAAGTAGTTTTACAGTTTTTATAGCACTAATTTTTTTTTTGGCCAAAATAAATAAAATGTTTCTCAAGTAGCAACATAAAGTTTAGTTTTCTTCGCCTGCTAATATCAACAAATCTTGAATATCTATCAAGGTTGTCCTGGAATTTTGTTAAACGTTTTATCTTTATTTAAAAGTTTTGACAAAATTTCAGGACACCCTTGACATATATTCAAGATTTGTTGATATCAGCATGTGCAGAAAACTAAACTCTATATTGCTACTGGAGAAACATTAGATTTATTATAACCAAAAATTTCAATCCTATAAAAACTGTAAAAATACTTGCGCTCCCTTCGACCGCACCTTAACGGCAACGAGATTATCACATTCTCATTCACAGCCGCTGCACATAAAATTAAACCATTCGAACTCATTTTAGAAATAACATAATACTGTAATTGTAGAAACTTTGAAAGAAATGTGATGTGTGATAACACATCTTTTATAAAAGACGGCATCAAATATTTGATTATAAATTATATTTTTTATCAAATAAATATGTGTTATTTCTTTGATCGAAGAAAAAATGTGATAGTGTAATACCGGCCGTAGAAAAGACATATTTGTTCCCTCGCTGCTCGCATCTTCATCCACTGTAAAGTAGCCGAATACTTGTCAGTCCATTCAAGGTCAAACTTCACATTTTCGGGCCATCCCCGAAGAACAGTTAAGCAAAGGCGTGTTTTGTCACTAGTCAATCGCGCGCGAATGTTTAAAGCTTTAGGCTAATTTCTTATCGTTCTTCGTTCAGCGGTTCGAGTGTTTAAAAAATGAATTCCGAAATTAATTCTGTGCAGTACATTATTCATAATAACATTAGGTTTGATGAAAAGCTTTTAATTAAGAATAAAGGCATGGCCAATGCCAATTTTAAATATATACTGTTCTTCCTCGAATAAATCACGTACCTATCATAGACATTTTAATAAAAACATTTAAGGATGGATATAAGTGGATGTGCGTGTGTGAAGTGACTAACAAATTATTTTGTTTCTTTTGTTTGCTTTCAAAGGAAGAATCTTCTACGTGGATTAAAGGTGATTTTTCTGATTTAAAACATTTATCAGAAAGAGCTTAAGAAGCATGAGCTATCATTAAATCATTTAAATGCAGCAGTGGACTACAATGTGTTGGGCAAAATAGATATTCGGGAGCAGTTAAGTAGTGCGTATGTGCAACAAAAACAAAATCACAACGAAAACGTTGACAGCAACAGATACATTTTACGTCGCTTAATAATGTGTATGAAATTCTGTGAAGCTTTTGAATTAGCTTTACGTGGTCATGATGAGAGGGTTACTTCTGATAATCGTGGTACTACTTAGGTTTAATTGATTTTGCAGCCGAGCTCTGCTCTTGCATTGCATTTGAAAGAATCCAATGCATTTAAAAGTACCTCCAAAACCGTCCAAAATTAACTTTTGGATTCAAGGTTTCAGGTTTCTCAAACTGAAGTAAAGACCCAGATAAACTCAGCAAGTTTTATTGCAGTCGAAGCTAATGAAACGACTGATTTTTCCAATCAACAATAATGGTAATTATTTAGGAAACGCTTTAATTAGATACGTTTTTGATGGGCACATTTGTGAACGAATTTGGTCTTTTATTAAACCATTTGGATATACAGCACAAATTTTTATCCAAGGTCATATTAGAAGAACTTCCAACTAAATTAAATATTCCATCACACAAATTAATTGCACAGAGTTACGATGGTGCAGCCATTATGAGTGGAAAAAATAATGGTGTTCAATCATTAATAAAACAAATATCTCCAAATGGCTATTTTGTACATTGCTATGCACATCAATTTAACCTAATTATGGAACGAGGAGCGCAATGTAACAAAAAAGTGTAGATCTTTTTTGCTAATTTACAAGCGTTCTCTACATTTTTTCCCCGTTCACCTGAAAGAACAGCGTTTCCTTGACGAAGTTGTTAAGAAAAGGTTACCACGAGTGGTTCCAACTCGCTGGAATTTTAAAAGTAGAACAGTAAATACTTTATTTGACTATAAAGACTCATTTAAGGAATGCTTAGAAAAAATCATAGACTCTGATGAAGTAGATTCGAAAACACTAAATGAAGCAAGTGGCCTACTGAACAACTTAAATAGTTCAGAATTCATGTAATGGCTGAAACAACTTAATTTAATTATGCCAACAGTCATGTTCTGTTTGCAACTTGGCTTCTTTAGTCAAAGCTGCCTTAAGATAATTAACGGGTTATTAAGCGCGTCTCAACTAACCATAGAGCAGGTATTTCCTCTTATTTTGTATATTGCATACTACAGCCCGTTCCGGCTATCCACACACTTACTATATTGGGTTAGGATTGAGGGAGATTTAATTCAGGGGAAATATACCCACTTCTGCTTGGGGAAAGAGTGGAAAACCATTTGATGGGGGGGCGGACCCCTTTCTGTACACCTGCTCAAAAATCAAATACTTATTTCCTCGTTACCGGCCATAAGGTCAAATGAGAGTGGGATTACCTAAACCAGTGATTCTTAACCTTTTTATTACTCGTGGCCCCCTAAATATCCTAAAGTATTTTCGTGGCCCCCTAGTTTTTACTAACATATTAATCATTAAGATGTATTCTGTAATAGTAGCTTTATCTACTAATTATAATAACGAACAAATAAAAAATAAAAATTAACTTACTTAAATGTATTTAATGGTACCTCTGCTGTTGAACACTTTCCACTAATTTGTCTATTCTTGTTTCAATTGTATTAATTAATGTTATTCACATGCAAGAGTCGATTCGGAGTCGATTTCGCTGCTTAGTTTTAATATTTATTACTGTGGAAAATCCCTTTTCACATAAATAAGTAGAAAAAAAGAACAGTAAATTTTGAATGGCGATGGTAATAAACAGATGAGGATTATTTGTACTATCCATGATTCTCTTCCCCCTTCCCTTCCCCGGGAAAATCGAGATTCTACTGTTCTTACATGCTTACGATCATTGAATTCTTTCTTCCAAAATGTAAAATTTAAGATAATTGACTTCAGTAATAAGCAAATAACATTTTAAATTATTTTTCGAGGCCTCCCCAGAAACAGTTCGCGCCCTTCCCCCTCCCCCGCTTCGGTTTAGGAATCGCGGACAGCTAAGGACAAGTCTACGTCTGTCCTTCGTCCTTCCTTCACATGGTTGCATCTTCCTCTCGCTCAAGCTCTCTCTCGCGGTGCTCACGCGAACCATCTATCAGGGAAGTCGAGAATTGGGAGAGTTTGCTCACGTGAACAACAGCTTAAGGTTGCATCACAGTCACGCTACAACAGTGATGTCGAGGACTGGGGAGGGCGTGATCACCCATTACGATGCGTTCGCGTGAAAAACCATTGAATGCTTTATCACAGCCACGTTAGTGATGTCGAATAATGGTGGTGGGCTTCTCGTGCATTATTACGTATCCCCGTGGAAATGTGAATTTTGAAATGCAGGCACATTATAATGTGAAGGATGCGCTAGCTGAAGCTTGGTTAGTGAACTAACTGGAGGGTAACAGTTTTATTAATTTAGATGTGATGAAATAATCGCATCAAAGTCAATATACAAACTTCAGGCAAGGCAGTGGAACATTATGTGGAAGAGGAATATGGAGTTTCCTAATAACTGCAGACTGTGTGACCGGTCGTGACTGCTAGTTGCTGCGATCCAGTGTTTTCCTAGACACGGTCCAGCAACATGATCCCGCAAGCATCACGTCGAGAGCTTTGAGAATACTATCTTTTTCGTGACAGCACGCCTCATTCCCGTTCGGGTTATACGCACACGAACTAAATCAGTAGGGTAGGTTGAAGGTTGAATTTAAAGGAATTATACCCAAATTTCATTTAGGGAGAGTGAAATAATAATTAGTAGGATTATTATGTTGCAAGGACATAACCAGGCCCGTAATGAGGGAAAGGAGGATCAGAGCGTGGATGCAGCTATCGATAATAATATTAACTAGGGGCGTCGCACGAAATATATTTGGGGGGGGGGGAAGACCAGTTTTTTTTTCAAACTCTAAGCATTTAAAAATTAGAAAAATTCCCAAGTAGCAAAGGAGAGTACAAGAGAAGGTAAATGTTGAGAACGGGAGGGGGGGGGATGGGGGAGGGGGCAGGAGTATCCCAGAATTTTATTTAAATGGGGGGTGATAATCAAACCTTGAACCGATCTTTTAGGCAACTGTATTTTTAAATTTATTTGTTCATACTGGATTTTTAAAGCTACAAGGTTTTTTCAGTGCATAAGGAAATAACTTGAATTATTATTTATTTCCGTTTACCTTTATCTGAGATAAGTATCCAATTAATCTTAACTATATTTATTTAGATTTGTAGATATTGTTCAAATCGTATATTTTAGATTAAAAAATTTAACTGACTTTATTACAGCGGTTTCCAACATTTTGTAGTTTGTGACCACAACTTTTCTCTCTGCGGCCATCGCGGCTCTTTGATAACTTAAAAGCGTTCAAATCCCAGTTTAAGTTTTTTCACTGTGTATTACTACCAGCCCGGACTATCTACAGTTAGCTACACCAGTGGGTTAGGTAAAATTTAGAGGAAATGTACCCTTATTTGCTTTGAGGGATATTAGGATAAACTACCCCTGGCCAAAATTACAATCCATACCTCACCTTCACCAACAAAACAAACCAAAAGAGCGTGACATTAAACCCGCATGTCCACTAATGCTGGTTTTAATTATTATAAATTGCTTATAGTAATGATTATATGCGACTAATATGTAGTAAAAGAGAATCAACAAACCCGGGGTTGGGGGATGATTTTATATTATGCTAGCAGCATTACTAGGCTGCCACAGTAAACAAGTCAGCAAGAAGCTATCAGAATAGAATAGCCAAAGGAACCTAAGCAGTAACTAGGTCGTTTTTGGCACTTTAACAACTTACATTTCTATTAGAGTTACGCATCTTCCTATAATCATTAAAATCCTTGAAAAGTAAATATAAAGCTAAAACCACTATATTGTGACCCCAACCAAAACACGCTGCGACCCCCAGGTTGGAAACCGCTGCTTTATTATAACACACTTGGAAAAAATATTTAACTCATAAGCTCACTCGTCACTTTATCAAAAAATTAGCAATTTTAGCCATGTTTATTTAAAAACACTTTCAACTGTAAAATAAAGCAATAAAAATTGGAATTTATCGATATTTAAACAATATTTTGATACCTGTCTACCAATGTCCTGCTTCATAACCACAGTGAAGTTGCTCTAAAATGTTAATACTGGTAAGTGTATAAACTATTCAAAACATATTGTAATTTAGCACGTGAGGGTGAAGGGGATTCCCATGACACTTTCTTGAATAGCTATGGCAAATTCGAAATCATCACTCTGGTTATGCACATGGTTCTATGAAATTTCATGCAAATCGAACACTAAATAATGCATTTAAAAATGTTTCCCAAATTAGAAAATGGTAAAGGGTGAAAAAATAACTTATTGTTTGTTTAAGGTAGTCTTATAATTTTTCATTTGATTAAATAAAGTTGTAACAATGTAACACAGCCCTATTACCCCGCTTCCTTCATTGTTGCTTTGAGCCTATTTAAATTGTTTTTTATGAAAACATTTAAATAAACAATGAAATAAGATACATAAGTTCAATTCAAACTAGTATGGATACTTGCTAGAAAATTAGTGTGGATTTCAAAAGTCAACCATTAACACTAACCTCAATGTCCTCATTTCATCAGTCAGAGCTTTCAATAAGAAAACATTAAAATGTTTCGTAGCATTCACTGCATTTAACCCTTCAAAATTTGATAAGGCCGTAATTAAGGCATTGGCTGTACAACACATGATAATTTGAATCATAAAACTGCGACAGTCTACCAGCCACGAAAGTCACAACTAAAAACACTAAGCCATAAACAAAACATTGTTTGACAACGCTGCCACTTCAAACATTGCTGGATGAGTGAAATTTTGCTACTGGGCAGCTCATGTTCCCTTATGATTCGTTTCCATACCACATTCGGCATACACTCACTGGCCGTTGTCTCTACCGACAAAGGCGCTACTAGAATACTTGTTCTCTACAATTTACTACAGAAGGAATCTCCTTTCAACGTTTGATGTTGATGATGTTGTTGATGATTGATGTTTGAAGTTGGGATTTTTGGTAGAGTAGGGATTAATATTTGAAAAATTTTAAATCCGTCTGTACAAGTGGTTAAGAACTTTCACAGTAGAAAGTAATGGGGTACAGAATAAGCCTAGAATTTCCCAACTCCAGCTCTCTAATCTCACAAAATTCCCAACTTTCAAGTTTTTAACCAACATTGGGGGGTGACACTTTCCAACCCCCTCCGGCGTGACGCCCCTGCTACTAGCAAGGCAGGGCCACCTTTAGGGGTGTGCAAATGGTGTCACCACATGAAGAGCCACGATTTGGCCGGGGGAAGGGGGGAGGGCGTTATACTTGCTTGGGGGATGCAGGGAAAAAACAAGTTGGGGTGGGACATGTATAGGCGATCTAGCAAATATTGTCAGAATGTAAAAACAAATACAAACATAAATATGTTGTTTGATTTATCGGACGAATGAAGCGAGCTCTCCGTTTTAACTACATTGATTTGCATTTGTCTGCCTGTGGTGGGTGTTTCACGTTTCACGATAATATTTGAACGCATTATTGATTTATTTCAAAGCCGCCACATTTGTTCTTTTACCTTTATACAGATAAATTCATTGGGGAAGAACATCTAACAAGTTTTGGGGAGAAATCAACCCTCATATTTATAAAACCACAGCCTCTAGCATTAATCATGACATGTATTTACCTTTGAGGGCTTTTACTGATTCCTTGTACGGATGAAAACTGGTATATAGGTTCAAATTACTATAATAACATTAAACAAAAATAAGAGTTGTGGGAGGGCAGAGGGTGAGGCAGATAGCTGGGGGCCCCAACAAACCATGTTTGCTCAGAGCCCCACGTCTGCTAAGGGCGGCCCTATAGCAAGGCGATTAAAATTTGAATATTAACATGAATTGCAGATAGCCTACATCTATGGATCGAGCTGAACAAAATAATTTTTAAAAAATGTTGAAAAAATACGATAAAGCCAATATCCGGCGACAATAAATATGCCTTTATTTATTTTACCTGGAAATTCGTACACGCATTTATGTAGTAAAACTGTCAGGCAAAAGAAATAAACTAAGAAATAAACTACAACATATATATAAAATATGTTTATTTAAAACCAGTATTTATAATATCCCCCTCTCAAGTTTGAATAATACAATCAAATTATACAACTATTTATTTTATGGACAATAAATTAAGTTTACAATAAAAAAGTTATGTTTTAAATTAAATGGTGTGGCTGTGATTTTTAAGATTACAATATACATGAATGTGAATATAGGGCTAAGTTGTGAATTGAGGCCTCGCGAATACTAATGTCAACTACTCAGGGATATACCCATTAGCTCTTTCTAATAAAAAACAACAATAATTACACAGATTCAATTTTAAATTCAATTGGAGGGTAAAAAAGATTGAAATAATTAGTTTAATGAAACAAGATTAAGAACAAAGATTTTCCTGTCTTCATTATGACACGTCGAAATACTCAACGCAATTGTGGAGCAGTGAAGCCACAACTTGACTGGTCCAAGGAGAAGTTTCAACTGCCAACAGCAAAGACCGAATGAAATCTCTCAATACGATTGAGCAGTCGCTAGGAATCTAAAGACCCCAGTGCAAGAAGATCAGCCTTCGCAGCTGGCTGCTACCGCCGGTCGCAGCAGCCAACAGTTCTTAGGAAACTATTAGCCTAACTGTTAGACGTTGAGACCACCCCTCGGACCAGTCAAGTCACGGCCGCATCACTCAACTTTGTTATATATGTTGACACGTCATAATCAAGACACGATTCAGAAACTACTATAAAAATCTCATGAGACCCGCTTTGGTGGCCGTATGATCTAACGTGCCACTCTCGCGGTAGACTAGTCTTCTATTCAAATGATGGGGATATCAGGGTTTGAATCTCGGTTGGGTGTACAGAGGGTGGTTTTCCAAAATGTTTTTCCACATTCTCTCTACGCAAATTTGAGTTTATTTCCTTTAAATATATTTTTCAAAATCCCTAAAACCATTAGCGTAATTAGTACATAAGTGTATAGCCCAAACGGGTAGTAAGACGCAGTGCTAACAAAAAAGTGAATATGATAATGGGCAGAAATATTGAAAAGGCGCCTGATACTCTTACATTCATTGCCATATGGCCACGTGCAAGGGGGTAGATACTCGTACATTCATTGCCATATGGCCACGTGCAAGGGGGTAGAAATCTAGTTTTTTTAGGGGGTCCACTAGAAAATGTTATATAACTTTAGTAAATAAAAGCTTTTATGCATATATATGAACACCCTAGGGGGGTCCATTAAATTTAAATGGATACAGATCCTCCAACCCCTTTTTTCTACGCCATTGAGTAAAATTTTCCCCCAAAAATAGTTAAACAGTATTACTTATAGTGTCAAATACACCCAAATATTCGTTTCAAAAAACTACTAAAGCCATTTTCGGAAAATTTGGAACTTTCCAAAATATTATTTTATAAATAAACCTTATTTTAAGGGCTGGAAGTAAAAAAAAAAAAGGCTGAAATATCAAGTTTGAATAAAATACATCAAATCGTTTCGGTTGTGGCACTAGGTAGAGACAGACAAACCGAAGGACACAGAGAATTTACAGATATGCGTTTTTTGGTCTCGAGGCGCATTAAATGCCAATTATTATTAAAATTTCGAGGTTGAATATTTTTTACGATTTTAGTGTGAAACAGTAAAAATAGATATGGTCAAAATAATGTTTCGTAAACAATATATAATAAAAATGCTATATTTTAACTTGCATATAAGCTTATTTATATTATTACTGTTATTATTAGCACACATATTGACATAAATATTATCAACGCTAATGAGCACATGGTCAAGATCATTAAGTCTGGTTTACCCACTATAGGGATATAAGGCTTTTAATCCTGGCCGAGTGTTTTAAAGGTCGTGTTTCCTAAATTATTTCCCACTCCTCCTCCCCCACGCAAATGTTATTACATTTCATCTACATTATACCTCTATCATTCTTACAACAATAGCTTAATTATTAGTAGTCTACTTACACGTATGGCCGGGTAGTCAAACGTGGGAAAAAACCCCCCAAAACATCTAACCTTTTTTGGTGTCTTGTAGGGAATAGCGCCTGCTGGTGGTTCTTTTGGTAACCAGGGGTCAAGCGTGTATCTACGTTTTTTAAGATTTGACATATTTGTGTGTAACTAACAGTCTTTCCTCTCGTTAATTCTTCAAGTAAAGACTTAAGCGTTGGTAGCAAAAATGTTTGCCTACAATTCTTAGACCCCAATTCATTCGGCCGATTCAAAAAAGTCCTCTGTTTTCCAATACCATATTGAATGTAGGGAAATAAAATAATTTGTAATGTCAACAGAGCTAATTTTAATATCTGAAGTTTTACAAGATGCATCTTGAAGGCAAATATTAAAATATTAATTAACTAGTAACGTATTTAGTTGATGACATATACAATTAAAACTGTAGTAAAAGAAAAATACTTTAACATTATGTTTTTATCATATGAGTATTCCCATTTAAAGGGGGTCTAACAAATCCTAGGAAGCCAACATAAATCAGGGGGTACGGAACCCCTTTCTACGCCCTTGGCTACATATTTATTATATACATATTATTACATTCTATGATTATAATTTAAATACTAACACATTTACTACATATAATTATTTGTAAAACATAATGCCAATTTTCATGATTACAAACTTATAATTATTTATTTTAGACAAGTTATGTGCACATGCAAATTTAAATACCCAATAATTTTTTAGACACAGTTAAAACTACGACCAAATTCAAATGTACACTATGTTTACGGTTTATTCCGGAAGATGGAAAGCTACTTTGAAGGGTTCCACTATGGTGCAACTAATAAGATAGGGCATCACTGTAATTTGTCAAGGTAATACTGCTACTTTTAAGGGTAAAGAGAATGTATATACTGCTTTTTATTTCAGAGAAAGGCTTGAAGGTAGCAAGCTTATTATGCACCTGCCAAGTATAGGACCCAAGTTGTGTGTATATATATATATAGAAAAAAAGGGATGTTAACAACATAAATAATATATATTCCTATATATTATATATATATATATAATATAT
>CABFWB010003174.1:45540-85529 GCA_902151455.1 Timema bartmani | reverse complement strand
GAATTTTAGAGGTAATCTACCCTCATTAACGTGGAGAGAGATTATAAAACCATTTAGGAAAAGCCACTCTGAGTACACCCGACTGGTATTTGATCGCCGATCTCGGCCTTATTGATAATATGACTATAAAAAAGTGCACAAAATTAATAAATATGTGTTCCCTCAGTGTCAAGCATCGGATGTGGGCACTTTAATATCATCATCTAGCGCTATTATAAAAAAGGACCATCTTAGTCAGCACATAGTAGTGCTGCGGCGTCTTGCTCTTATTCAGATCGCAGACCTGACATCCATAACATAAATATAGCAGAGGTTTTTCCTCATGAACCTGAGGAATTTGAGCTCGATGTCTTTATGTCTGTACTTGTCTGCTTTATCTGTTTGTATGTCTAGCTATCCGTAAATAATAATACTCTCTGAAATCATTTATGATCAGGATTTAAAATTGATTTTAAGAAGTATTAATTCTGAATCACTCCTTTAGTATCACAAAACTTCCCCATGAAATAATTACATTCATTCTTGGTGAGAAAAGTTACGTAAAACAGGTTGGGGAGGGGGGCTAGGTTAAATGTCTACATAGTGTTACATGGGGGGAGGGGGCTAAAAAGGTAAGAAAAAAGCGTTACGTGGTTTATGGACGACCCCTTAGATACCTTCAAATAATCTCCCAAATACATAGGATTACGCAACTATCTCCGTGACCTCATAATAGGATATAGTTTGTCACACTGGGTAGCCTGTAATTGGTGCTGGTTCCTGTTATTGTGGTTGTGGGTATGTTACTGCTTCTACTGGTTGCGGCTTATGGTCCTCTCTTAAAAGAGGTGGTAGTTGTTGTTGAAGTGATCTTACTCTTTGATGTTTCACAAGGGTATTATCTGGGTATCTTGGCTCTTTAACATGTTAAACTGGCTTCTCCGAGGCTTCCTTTGGTTGAGGTGTTCTTTCAAAACGTTTTAAAAGTTGGTTGATGTGTCTTGTATGTTTAAGTCCATCTATAAAAATGACACAGTATATATTCCTCCCTAGCGACCACGGCTGGCATCCATTTATGCCTTTTTACTCCATACTGCCCTGTCCAGACTGCTGCTCCTTACTGTGGAGAATCGAATATTTTCTGTATCTTGAGGAAATACAGCAAAGCTTTGTCTATCTGGGTGTAGCACATCTAGGCATGCTCTGAGTTGGCGCTGCATTAGAAGCTAGGTTGGACTCAAACTGGCTGTACCAGTTGTAGGGAGGATCATGATCACGATGCAAGTCTAGTATTGAGATGTAACAGATATAAGGTTGTTAAGGTTAACAATTCCAATAACTCACTCTGTGGAAAGATCTACCGGTACTAATGTACCATTGCTCAGGGGATGTCCGAATGTACTAATTTGCACATTATACAAGTAGACTCTTTCCATGTCCTACAACTGGATGCTTTAAACTCGTCAACCTAAACTAACTATATATGCTAGTCAGAATTGACCCCCCACCATGTAAGGCGGAAGACACACTATCCATGGCCGAACGAAGTAAGAAATCCCTCAACACTAGACACCTCTTACCCCAACATGAACCAGCAGTGGCTAGACTTAAGTCAAGGTGAAACTTTATAGGATCTACAAACCCATTGGCAGCCTCCAAAAGTGAAAAACCTCATCAGATTTCGGTGTCATATGTGAAGATACAAGAACAACCTCGTAAAGTGGGGTTACTTGGATGACGGCACCTTTTTTATGTGGAGAATAACTGACGATGGAACACTTTTTGAACTGCCAATCCCTACCAGTTCCCTGTAATCTCCAGGATCTGTGGATGTATAATGGAAATGTTTTTTGTGCCAGAATTATAGAGCTATATGAACACCTTCTTTACGCATATACTATTTTTCACAATACAAATATATGCATATTATATAAACATTAGTTGTTGTATTAGTTTTATTCTACTTATATGACGTAGCTCAGACATGATTAAGTAAATAAACCTTAGCAAAATTTACAGGTCACAATATTATGTAATACCTTTTAGCTTCACTTATTTCACTTTCATAAACCGAAATAACAATGTCAATTGTGTTTTTGGTATTTATAATACTTGCATAAAAAATGACAGTTTTGAAAAAGAACAGTTTTACAATATCTCCCCGATCCCGGTGTACAGATTTTTGGTGAAAGTAGTCTTGGCTGATTTATTTTTGAAAGGATAAATTGGCAAACAGAGGGACGCTTTCATTGGATTCACGGGGTTAGGAGAGGACCTCGTGAGTGTCATTTGAAGGGGCACTCGTACTTACGCCAGCAAATAGGTAAGACGTGTATTAGTTAGGCCTTTATATTCCAGCATTCACATCACCTGAACAGGGGCTTTGTTGTGGAGTGGTTATAATTGGCTTCTGAACAGAGACTTTGTTGAATTGACTCAAGCTGCTAAATAGGAGCGTGGGTACAACCGGACTTGTAGATTCCGATCATTGTGGGCGTAAGACAAAAAATGGAACGAATAACAGAAATTTTTGACTAACGAACTCACACAGTAGTTCATAACATCAGCTGGTTTTGACACTGGATCCACGCTGAGCTTTGATACTGGTATTTGTGCAGCAGAAGACGTGTGACACTATGAAGGACCACACCATCCTGGAGCTCAGTGCCTCGTGCTGGTAAAGAAGAAAACTGCGGTAAGATCCAACCAATAAAACTATTTAGAGTTACTCTTTTCAGTACCCAAGGGACGATTACCTTACGATTAAAAAAGGTAAGTCTACTAGACATGAGGTTTGTCTAGGAGTGTACAATCGGATAAGGACCAATATCGAGGTTGTTAGTAATTTTTTTCGCGACACATCGTTAAACCAACAAATTAAGACAAGTAACCAGGAAACATAGAACAGAGGATTAACACAGTGGCAAACCCAAGAACAGCAATAATGTGTTTGAAGCAGATTTGGATAAGGGTGTATTTCCACAAGTGGAATTTTTATTTGGAAATATACAATGTAGGACAAAATAAAGGAATGACTAACCCACAACCACATGACAACGACACAAGTAATATGTTACTGGAATATACAATAAATTACGTGGAGCTGACTATAGATGATGAAAAACAAGTATAAAAACCTGCTATGACAGAGAACTAAGAAGAACTGAAGGAAATGATGGAAAGAATAATGTATACAATCCAGGACCAAAGTAGAACTTTAGTGAAAAGGTTTATTACCACCCTAAAAAGTATAAGGAAGTGAGACTCAAAATAGTGTTAGCGAGCAAATTGAAATCTCTCATTAGAAAACTGAATAGGTGTTTCAAGTTTAGTTGCAGAAAATGAGAAAAGAATTTAATAAATTGAAAGGAACACGGGCTATTATTAAGGGCTAAACTGACAAAATTAAAGATGTACACATTCCACAACAAAACCCACTGAGTGACGTGGATAAGGCAGTAGGTAACGCTGAAAGACACCAACCTCGGTTAGAGACTGGACAGATCACAATTAACGCAAATATTAATTTTGTATTTTATGTTAGACCACAGAGACAAACCAGAAGAAGATTTAAGAACGCTTCATGTAAATATAAAATAAAATTAAAGTGGGTGGAGACGGTATCATTTCCCAAAGCACGTGCAAAACGTTTTAATAATGGCGCATGGGAAAACTATTCCATACATATGCCGGTTATTGGAATCAGTTGACGAGCGATACAGCCGGTAAAACATGTTCCGGGAATAAAATACCCATATCGCCAACCCATCTGTGACAAATGGAACTAATTAGAGTAGCATGGTTCAGGAACGTCCAAGACAAGAAAGGCGGACTCAAGAGTTTGGGCTAACTGGCAACTAAACATCTCAGAAGGGAGCAGATTTCCTCGTAATATTCAAAACAATCAACACAATTCAAATATTGTGAGAAACACGAGCCATGCCAGACGGGCAGAAATGGCCCACCAGTTGAGCACCTTGAAATGTGATCAACAAAATTCAAATATACCTAACTAGGTGTTTGCCATTAGGCCCTGAACGATCTGAATCGTCCCTTTTCCTACAAACAGCCTCGCAGACAACACAATGGTCATGCGGGCTACGACGTGGGAATCACTCCCATTTATGCTGCCGGTCTTAAGGACCAAGCATAAATACTGTGAGGTACAAGGTGAATTCACATTAAGTGAACTAAGTCCTCAAAACCTAATATACTGAATTATGAACATTTAGTAACGTAAAAAAGCTAATCCTCTTCACTATTAGGGCAGCATACTCCCCCATAGACTTGAAGAAATAATTGAACTTCTCATTACTTTCGGCGGTCCGGTCGGTCCCTCGGCGTGTACATCGTGACCACAGTTGCGTGTAGTCGGGTTGTGGTGAGAACTTTGAAGAGTGAAGATTATCCACCAGGTGATGAATAATTGCAGTCATCCTTTTGTCGAGCGAGCTATGGTGTTATATAGTGGCTGAACGCAAAGCATCATGGGAAGGAAAGAGGGGAGAGAAATCCCACTACGTGGAGCCGTTCAGGTAAACAAGGCTCCATCACATGAGTTAGTCGCGCGCTGCCTTCGGTCGTTGTTAATACTCGGGCCGGTCTAGTGCGGTGTTGTGAGAGAGCCAAGGGAGGGCAAACAGTCTGATGGCGCCGCTACCCATGGTGCTGATTCGATCAAGTATCCGAGGCGCGGTATGTAACACATGTACATTTATACATTAAGAGACGTGTATGAATATCAGGGAATAATATATGTGTTCATGGGCAATGATTAAGAGCAGCAATTTTGGACAGTACGGGGCTAAATTGGTTTACCCGTTACACACTGATAGGCCACAGCATCAAAATTGTAAATATACGTCAGTGTACCATCCCAGCTCAAATCTCATGGAGTGGGTGAATCGGGAATTAGGGAGGATGTTTCGGCTTAGTTGCCACAAGAACCATAAATCATGTCTCATATATATTCCCGAGATTGAGAGATGCCTGAAGGACATTCCTCTTTCGACCATTGAATTTTCGCTTGAACAACTCATGTTCAACACTAAGTCAAAGAGAGACAGGGAAGAAGCCGTCAAGTTTCCACCTCCTTTTGTGAAAAAAGGAGAAAACGGGCAAGGGAAATCACCAAAGCCGCACAGATATAGAAGAAATAGAGAGGCTATCTGGAATTCAAACCCCACGCATTATCAAGTTGGACATTTATTGGTGTTGATAAGAAACCATACGGTTTCGTCAACAGCAAATAAATATATTGCTAAGCTTCACTTAAAATGTATTGGTCCTTTTCAGTTTGTATCGACCCGGGATAGTAATGCTTATAGAGTGAAAACTGTAAATACTTAAGATAAAGGGTACATTTAACACAAGTGAAATGCGTCCTTATTACTCCAAGCAATTATACCAACCACCAGGCGATAGCTTGGAACGAGCATAAGCAGGTTCTATTCCATTTGGCTAACATTAACTGTGTTTATCAGTGTAGTGAGATGCAAATAAATTATATACAGACTGAAATAAATTAAATGAGGGGATTAGTTTTGTGGAGTATGAATTGTTAATATTTTATCCAAATGCATGTGCTGTGACATGTTATAGTTGAAAAATAAATGTTTTCTTTTATTTTAAATAAAATGATAGTGTTAAAAGAATATACTTTTTTTTATTAAATTTAGTTTAAAAGGGCCCTAAAGGGCAATAAGCCTTCCTGCTTTGAATATAACATAGGGATAGGTCGTCAATATGACTTAAAGGACTCAAACAAGCAAAGAAAAAATTAATATGGTTATTAAAATTGTTGAAAATTATTGTATCTGAAGGACTAACAAGAAAGAGTAAAATAATTATCCTAAATGGCAAAGTTGCTAAATTCCTGTACTGATTGAAAATAGAATGTAAAATGTTCCGTCAGTTTTGAATATATCTTCATTATTTGCTTAATATTATATAGATGGGCTGACTTCGCATAAGGAAAGTGTCCTGCAGGATGGCAACACGGAAGCATTTCGGTGGTGGTACTCAAGTACATATTCCAGCTCCTTGACCTTTAAGAAAATATAAACTGAAAAGTTAGATCAATAGCTTTCAAAAAATTTACCCAGATCTAGTTGTGAATTCAATATTTTTAAAGCAGTCACCAATCTTAGCAAAAACCTCAGTAATAACAGGATTTGTAAACGATTCTTTAGGCTACATTTGTTGTGAAACAAGTTGTTTGTACAAGATCTCCAAATTTCTCATGAAATCTTCGATATCAGGAAAATATTCTTTCATCACAATTATGATAGCTGAGGCTGTGAAAATTAAGGCTCGAATACATCTTGCCTACGCAAGGACATTCAACACGTGGGTTAGCTGTTGATTTAATATACACAGTTTCCCAAATACTTTCCATCTGTTTTCTGTCATTATATGGCCTATTGAGCACATGGAATAAATAAAAAAGTGGAATCCACGAAGCCTAACTACTATTTTTGAGATGTCAATGCATGGATCAACAGTAGCTATTATATCTGAAGCTTTTAAGAAAAGAGATTGATCGAATGAGACGTTGTATGACTGGTTATGTTTTTAACTCTGGTCTACTGCATTTCACAATGCTGTGTAAACACAATGACAAATTACTAGGATCAAGGCTTATAAATGGTATTGCCACTATGCCTGACGATCACACACGGCATACCTACTCATAATGTTGTTCATTAAGCCATTGCATCCAGGTTGATTCCTTAATCCAACAAGTGACATCAAGTTGAGGGGGAAATACTTGTGGGCTGCTTTGTAAGGGTTCTGGATGTTTTAAGTTCACTGGAATCTTTTAAAGGTTCTGGATGTTTAAGTTTATTTAAATACTCAAAAACGATGAGAATAAGGCTCCTAGCTTGATTTCGCTTTGTGTACGAATACAAACGAATTCTTTCAGGAATGAAAAAACCAGACTAAATTTTTAATCCTTTACCCGTGTATTGTTGCTAGTACCAGCTAGTACATTGGATTCCTCCCAGTGCATATTATGTATTTAAGCCATCAAACGTTTTGACATTTGCGTCCAGATTGTCAAACACATGTTGAAGAAACCCTGCATTACTAATCTGAGGCAATCCTGCATTGATAAGAGAGGTAAAGTAAACTGAAATTTCATGAAATGATGTGCACATTCCCACATATAATAATAAGTCTTTTAGATATTTAGACCCATACAATCAATGAAGAGTTAATCCCAGACCTGTTTTAATCGGAGACAGGAATGATCTTGGTCTTACAGTTGATATTATTTTATTATTTATCACAGTGCACTTCCTGTTTACCTCGGGTGATTCAGCAACTTTCGTCTTTTTTTATAAACTTTGGGTAAAAACCTAAAGGCTTTCTGAAATTAAGTCCCCCCCCCCCCNCAAAGTGTGGGTAGAAACTTAAATAATAAATCATCTTCTGTATTTCTTCTTTTATGATGTCAGCTTCAACTAATACTACTTTTAAACGTTCTGTCTTCGCACCATTCATAAATGATTTAAATTGCTTTGTGAACTGTGTCCGATAAACAGAGCACATTTTTCCTTCCAGAAACATTTGAAACAATCATTTTCCCCTTAAATGTTCTAGAAGAAGATTTTTCAGATGTTTGTTTGATTAAGTATCCTCTAGACCAGACATATTTTTATTATATCCAGTAATTCTGTTTAGTTCTAACTTGTTTCTAATTTATTTATTCTAACGTTCTTTAATTTGAATTCTGTGTTAATGCAGTTTTAGAATAAACAATTGCTTTATCTCTACAAATCCAGCAGTTTATTTTGAAATCGAAGTTTTCTTCATTGTCCGTCAACCCTTTTTGACGCTCACAGTTTCTCCTTCAAGGTCCTCTCCACAAAGAGCACACAATGAATTTAAATAATTAATTTTCTTCTTTTTTTGGTACATATAATCAAATACGAAGTTGTAGTGAATGATAAATACTGTCCATGTTGAAAAATGCAATAAATGTGCAATCTACTGTAAATTAATATAAAAAGCTGTAAATAAACCTATAATACATAACTTAAAATGTCCACTAATGGTATGACACAAAGGACATTTACCACTACACGACAACGACACACACACACACACACACACACACACACATACACACATATATGTTATCATATAGTTCGTAAGCCAAGAATTGGTTTTCAACGCAGTGTGGGTGTGATTTGAGCATTTCTCACTGCACTGGTAGCATCATGAAGCCTCATTTGGTGACAAAGTCTTGGGTGCAAACATATGGATATAGACATCATTTTAAAGCGTTTGAATCAGGCTACAGCTTTTACACAAACATATTCCCATATTATCATTTTTAAAAAAGCTACAACGTTAAAAATTTGAATATCTAAATACAAAACAGTTTTTTGTACGTTTTTATTAAAATTATGACAAACTTAATGGTATTAGCGTTAAATTGATGAGTGACCTTTTTGTAGTGTGTTATTTTAGAATTACTACTAAAATAATTACATCATTACGATAGTTGGTTATGGGAATATAAGTCAGTTTCTAAAAGTCTGCAGATGTAAAGTTTGGTGGGTGGAGCACAAGGGGGAAAGCACGGGAAGGGGGGAGTTTCGGAATAATAACCCTCTTATAGTGGTCAAACAAATGACCAAAATTCAGCTTTTTCCTAACTATTCCCGACATTTGACTTTTTTTTCCCTTTTATTTCTCGGGCTGTCTAGTCTACCCTTGATACATTCATGCAAAGTAATACATATAATCAAGAAATAATACAAACATCTGTGATTTGTAATTAAGTGGTTAGTAATATATTAAATATTTACGTTTTTATTGAAAGTACGCAGTTAGAATTATAGCATCCTTGGCTAGGTTATGTTTATCTTAGACATGTATTTCATTCATTTGGAACATGTAGGTATCTGGTATACGAATGGGTTTTTGTTCCCATAATCGATGGATATCCTATGTATTCGATGGCATAGAGGAGTATCATTGAAGAACTCTGAAGATGTGACGTCGTGATGTGATATGGGGTGATAATAGACGAAGATTGGTTGGAGTATCAAGTGGGGTTTGAACAATCTGGTCAGTTATGGGTTTCGTGAGCAAGGTGGTAGATTATAATTTTTATATGGAGAAATAGTAATATTATGTGTAGGTTGGAATAGAGTTTGAACATTTCAAACAAAAGGGAAAATAGAGTTCTATATGAATGTTTAGTTTGGTTGGTGACGAGGAAGGGGTTTCTGTGAAGTCCCTATGACATAATATACAAGGTATAGATGAATACATATTGCAAACTTCTAGGGTATGTAGGGGGTCCAAAGTAGACCAACTTTTAATAAGGAACTCGTGTCTGGAAATGCACTGTTTGCGCGTTGCAGGCTAGAACTTTTAGTATGTTCAGTAGTGAGAATAATTCTCATAATACTTTATTGGCTTAAATTACGCACAAAAAAAAAGTTTAGTAATAAAATAACTGCGCAAAATGAGGTCCACAAACTACGATGCAAGCATTGCACCTGCAAAGCATGTTCTAGTACACTCTTTCAAAAAGGTCAGGCCTCATGTGGATTTTTTGCCCTGCGGCCAGAATGCGTACCAGCAGATATTCCTCAATTTCAACAGGGGTTTCGTAGACCAGGCTTTTCATATGGCCCCACAGGATAAAGTCTAGCGAGACTAAGTCCAGCAAGCGTTAAGGCCATTCTATTGACCCCCCTCGACCAATCCATCGGTCTCCAAATACCTGGCTAATGTAGTCTCAAACGGCGAGTGAAAAGTGTGGTGGCGCACCGTCTTGTTGCAGCCACATCTGTAGACGTATTCGTAACAGTACGTCTTCCAACAATTCTGACAATACTTCTTGCAAGAATATCAATTAAAAAGGGCCGGTGAGATGGGGTGGAAGAAGGTACGGACCAATTAAGCGACCGTCGATAATGCCATCCTACACGTTGATGCTGAACTGCTGTTGTAATCTAGTGGAGCGAGTGGCGTGAGGGTTCTCTTCGACCAAAACATGCCTGTTTCTGGAGTTGTTAATGCCTTACCTGGTGAAAGAAGCTTCATCGGTAAACAGAATTCGTGGAAATTTCAACTTGCAACAGGCAATGTTGCACAAACCAGTGAGAAAGGTAAACTCATCGCAGGGAATCGGCTGGACTCATTGATTGAGCTCTCTGCGGATGGTAGGGGTGGAGCTGTTGTTAATACAGAAATTGCCAGACGCTCATATGACTATGATTTACACCCACGTCACGTCCAATGGTTCAGCTGCTAATGGATGGGTTATGTTCAAACCTATGAAACACTTCTTGAAATCCTGCAGTATGGTGGTTCCTACGAGATCCGCAGTTCACCCTATTGACTGTGAACGTTCCTGTTTCCCGCAATAGTTGAAAAACTCTGGCAAACACTGTATAAGATGGAGATGGACGATTTGGAAAACGGTCTGCATAAATTGGGCGAGGAGACCTGCCACTACAACGGGCCTCGCCGTACATTAACACCATATTAGCGTGATCGATAAAAGTATACCTATCTATGATTTACTGCGACTGAACGTTACGAGAGATTGGGATGTTTTAGCAAAACATTTGACGTTTACAGTGGTCGTTATATGGGTTGAGTCAGCTCACTTGATCATGAAGTGGCAAATGCAACACGTTATCATTTGATATTGTTTAACAGTTCTAGTCTATAACGCGCAAATGGTGCGTTCCCGGACACGAGTTCCTTATTAAAATTTGGTCTACTTTTGACCCCTACGGAGCCTAGAAGTTTGTAACATGTATTCATTTACATCATGTATATTATATTTCCTTCGTCTAATTTATGCTTACGATACGTGTCAAAATATTGAAAATATTAGGAAAAGTAATCTTTCTAGAAGGACTTTGCCAAGAAGAAGTAGGTAATGAAAAGCAGGTCGCTTGTCAGTATGTTATCAAATATATTTTAAAAAAAACAGACATATATATTTTACATGATATTTTAAATTTATATGTTTAACATAATAGTTATTAACTACTAGGCCTACTTAAAAATAAGTGGCAGAGAAAAAAAAGCTTAGATGAAATGTACCCACCTTAGCATTGCACAATGAAAATCACATTTCAAAATTAAATATATGATGCTAAAATAAATATATGTTAAATGATTTGAATTGTCAACAAAGTTAACCTATAAAACCACTGTCCATATTTTCACTAAAGTAAAAATTGGGTGTAAACGTGTATTTGAACGTGAAAGATAATTTAAGGGATTATATAAGAACATGTTTTTGAGAGTTAAGAAAGGGGTGTGAGGCATATAAGTTAATGATCACACTAGATAAAAAGCTTGTCCAATATTTTACACCATGTATTTGCATGGTGACTAGATGCCTTTGACGAAAAGGAGAACAAGGAGACTCAAAATGTAGGACGTTTAAGAAAAAATGTAGGACGTTAAAAAATAAAAGTTCAAAATCACTCAATGCTTTTTATTGATCGTTCAAACATATTTTCCTGATGAGATAATTTTTTTGTAAATACCTTGTTGGTTTAAAATATACTTTACAACTCAAAACAAGTCATGTGCTTAAAATTATACTTCACCAACAATAAACCATTTACTGAATCAACATCCATCTTATTTCTCTCATTATTTTGTCCATTGTGCAGAGAGAATTAAGAAAACACCCTCTCAAACGGTTAGTGAAAAAAATATATATACATATATATTTCTTTTAAAAAAAAAATCATAGCATTCCCTTTTTAAAGACATTGCTTCCTCTGTGAAACATTCTACTTCACTATCAAATCCCTCCTCCTGAGCACATGACAACCCCTCTTTGGTCTTAAGTGAAATAAATTAACATTCTAATCTGTTCTCTAGCAAAAAAGTTACATTTTCTATTATATCAATTATATAATTAATATAACAGAAAAATAAATTATTTATTTCTTTTTGTATCTTCTTGATATTGTCGCGAAAAATATACATTAGAGAATCTAAGTGACAAAAATATGACTTACTTAATCTCAGCTAAAACAAACTCTTCAGAATGTTAGCTGGACTAAGCAAAGATAAAAAAAAAAAGTGTTTGCAAAGCTTCATACTCTTGATACGCGCCAAAACGGTCACAAACAGCAGCCAAGACTTTCGCAGCTAGCCTGTATTCCGCCGTCTGGGAGTGACAAAGAAGGGAGCTCGGCGCGAAGTTTGTGTTTACATTTTTAATTATAGTTTGTAGAGAATAGATTGTATAGTGGATGCACTGGTGCGTCGTGTTGATTCAATTAATAAAACAATATATATGTAAATGGTTATTTTATTTCACTAAATTGCTTCTATTATTTAAATTAATATGTGACTCGTGTAAATTATAATTGGAGTGGGCGTCAATAGAGTTATCAATTATTAAGTTAATTAAATATTAATCGCGGAGGTACATTATATATGTACTTTTTGTTCATCCCGTGCGAAAATAAATAAACACCAGTCCTCAATTTGGAACATTTAAATAAAAATTATTAGAAATCGTGTCATGACTGACCAGTGCGAGGACAGAACCAATAGTGAGCCCCACTCCTTCGTTCCAATACTATTTAAAACATTACACATAGAAGCGTCCAGAAAATAAAAAATACAAGAAAACTCTTCGATTGGTCACCTTTTAAGATATTGGCCAGGTAACTGTTCTCTCTTGTACCGTTGACAAACTTCGCCCTGGCCATGCCTTTGTGGTCCCACAAGGGAACAATAAAACTCTTTATTTGAAAGCTTTTATTTTCCATTGTGAGTATTCTGACAACTCTCAAATTAAGGGCAGGGGTTTACAACTACTACCTAACAAGTTAGTGACCTTGCAAAAACCCCGTTAGGCCCTTCAAGTTTTCTTAACACATCTTATACAGTGTTCTATAATATGGGACAGTATTGCCTGTAATACACATAGACAAAATCACAATACTCTTAAAGTTGTTCTGTTCTTACTGTATATATTATATACTGTATATGTATACTCTCTCTCTCTCTCTCTCTCTATATATATATATATATATATATATATATATATATATAATGGGTCTGACAGTTTGAAGGTTGATATGGAGTGCATTGTCATGAAACTGCACTCCAATGCAACCTTCAAACTGTCAGACCCATGTTGAATAGCATTATGAAGAATATGCGCTGGGCAGCCTACACCAATCTAATTCTTGTACACACATTTCTTTAATTAAATGAAAATATGTTTACCCTCAGCACTTTTAAGCCCACCAAAATTTGTGTTGGTACTATCACCAGCAAGTTCTAAAAATTTTCAACAATACCAAGGATCATTTTGTGTCAGAGGTTCCATTGAGAGTTGTTTTTAGCTCTACAACTTTAGTTTGGATACCTCCTACTTAGGAATCAAAATATTGTATTAAAAGTGGAAATATCTTCAGAAATCCATTATTGCTACAATATGTGCAGACACCAATGAATGATGCCTATCAGTGTGAAATATCAGCGCTGCCTCCACTAAATTAACTAATTGGGTAGATTTGTTTGATTGATTGAAAAAACTTGATTTATCTTGGTATATCGCCAATGTTACTGCAACTATGAAAATCTTTCTTGTGTTTTTGGGACTGCCGATGAACTTCCAAATCTTGTGCCCCTACAAAGAGTAAGCGCAGTTTTTGTAAAAATGATTAAGAGATTTTTATAATGACAACAAATTCAATAGTTAATAATAAAGTAATAATTGAAAGTTATGTGAAATTTTAAATTAAACTGCTCATAGCAAAACATTTACAAACAAAATACAGTCAACCTGTTTAAAAATAATGTTAAGAAGATGTTATTTAACTGGCTTACCTTTATTAGCTACAGAAACTTAAGTTCCTTCAGGATAAATTAAGCACTCCGCTTCATATTAATTTCTACCTCGTTTAAATAATTTGTATTTGCTAGATAAGTTATCAGTTATCACTAAATTGGCATTACGACTAGGCATTTTTAAACATAAGATAGACACACCCAAAGACCACACATCATCAGGAACAAAGACCAAAACGCAGTCAACAGAAAGAACGGTGAGTATTTAGGACACTTGCTATGATTGGTTGCCTGACACCATACACTCAACCAAAGGAACGTAAGCACGTAAACACCGTGTGCGCGTAGCGAGTTTGCTTACGAAAACGCTCAGAGACTGCTAGTAGTAACTGAAATACCATCTTACAGTAAGAGTTCTAAATCCAAGATTACTTTGAGAGCAAATAGCACCAACAAATGACAAATTTATTTATTTTGTCAAAACGAAGGACATTTTGCAATTTTTGAAAATTCCTCCCGGATACTGGACAAAAGATTGAAATGTAGGGCATGTCTGAGAAAAAGAGGAAGTCTGGTCACCCTGTGTATTTGAGAGAAATATTAAAACTATTTAAGTTAACTTTGGTAGATCTATGTCTTACAAGAGTTAAATTAATATTAGGCCTCAATAGTATTATCATACTCTTGTATTTAAAGTATTTCTTCTTTAACGGAATTAAAGCGTTCTTTCTTTTTGTTGATACATATATTATATTTTATATTATTTTAATTTCAGAATCTGTGATGGTTTCCTTGTGGTCCATGCCAGAACAAAAGGTCGTTCTAGCTTGCAGATTGACAAATACGCATCCAAAAACAGGCTGCCAATGGAAAAGTCCAAACCAAATACTCATAGCTACAACCAACTTGACTAACAGGTGATTTTTCTAAAAGGCCTTCCGTGGAGGTATTTTACAGACGTTTTCCTGAAACTTTATATTGAAAAACCTAAATATAATAATTTAGAGTAGCGTATTTACTATGTCTATACTTTTTGTGTGTTTTCTTTACTTTATATAGTATTTAAAAGTATATTTCTAATTGTGAAAATACCCAAAGTTAAAAATATATATTTTATTCGTTTGAATGACCTTAGTAACAATAGTCAACATGATTTTTACCTTCATAAATATTTGGGCTGTTTTAAGTCCATTTTTGTGCGTAGATCTTGGAAATCACAATCAAAATGTCACATCACATCACAAATTTTTGGTGTAGTAAATAAGTTTTTGTGTTCACACGTATAATGCGTGTACAGTATCTTATTACGTTTTAGTGAAGGGAATATGTCTGTCATATGACATGCAGTATATTTGTTGCATGCAAACATAATAACTACCTTATTATCTGATCATATTCATTACCAACTATTTTTAGCATTTGCTCATAGATGGCAGTAGTGTCTCGAGAGTATCGTTGTTGTTCTGCGTATATACTCACCAGTAGCGTCTCGTGATTAGAATTCTGAGGCAAGCTTGGAAAGGGTGCTCCCTAGCTGTAGAGGTCCCAGGACTTTTTTTTTAATTGTTATGCTTCAAGTAGCTATTTGGTATTTGGTTTAGTAATTGTTGTGGCTTTGGGCGTCCTTCTGTTCTGTAATTTACATTATTGTGTTATTACTTATTAAAGACATATATGTATAAACTTTCGTTTGTTAGCTTTCACTGATACACACATCAAAACAAAAGCACCTCCTACAATAAACTTCACAAAACTCTAAAGCCCAGTACACATGACACAACTTCTTGTACAAAACGTTGTGCAACAAATTGTACAATATCTTGGTCACATGGATTGCATACAAGTTTTAGTCAGTGACTGCTAACACGGCATTTGTGATAGCCTACAATATTTGAAGAAAAAAAAAAGGCGTTTTTGCCCTTCTTATGGAAAAATAATGATTGAATGATTTGGAAAATATTAGTATTTAATGTAAATAACTTATTAATCATTCCTAAATATTATGAAAATAAAAAATATTTTTTTCTCAATTTTTTTGATATTTTTTAAAACAGTTGTAAACCTTTATATTTGGGGTTTAACCTCCTTCAATTATAATCATTTGTTTGTTGCAAGAATTTAGATGTTTTTCTTACAATCACTCTTTAAAAAAAACTGTCTAGCAGACAAAGTTTTCGTGTTTACAACTCAAAAGTTGTAGAAGAAAAATGGCTGATATAGGACGCGTTATATTTCCTGAAATTGTATACAAAAAGTTGTGAAAAGTGGATCTTGAACAAGTTTTGGTGTTCACACGCCATCTTAAGGCTGCAACTTCTTGTACAACTTTATGTACAAGAAGTTGTGTCGTGTGTACTGGGCTTAAAGATGTGTAGGCATGGGGTCAGTACCTTGACAATATTATTTCCTCTTTCATGCCATGCCATCCATGTTTTGAAAGGGGAAGAGAGGGGTAGTGATTTCGGTTTTAGTCGTCACCTTTCGGGCAAGAGAAGTCGTAGCTCGGCTGCTTGCATTTTTACCCGACATCCACAGCTCTTCCCCTTTTCTCCCGTCCAAAATCTATGACGTCACAAATAAGAACTATACTAGCTAGAGCAATGGGATCAAAGTCGGACAAATACCGACTTTCAACCACCATTAGATGGACTAGTGGAAGTCTTGCATGCATGATACGGTCACTGCCATGCATGGGAATTTTTTTTAAACCCACTAATGCTTGAATTACATTTAAATGACTACAAGGAGAATATTTTTGCAAACATTAAATAAAATAATTACATATCTTCAATCAAAGGCAAACATTGCTTGCCTTGCTTGCCCTGACGTGACGCCACTGATTTGGAGAGTATTTTTGTTTTCTGATTTGCCTACCATTTTATTGTTATAATTCTCAAGCAAAGGAAGTGTCTTAGTCAGCCTGACAATTTATGCTAAGGAACGGCCTATATGAGCACTTATTAACCTAATTTAGTTTTATCAAAATTTATATATCTATCTCATATTTTAATACATTCTGATGTTGTTAATTGTATTTTTAGGACTACTGTTTTTTGATTAGCAACTGACTGGTCATAAATAGGCTTAAATTTAACTTATCAATTTACTTTCTTATTTTATACTCAAAACTGTAATTTCACATAGCTTATGTCAATAATTTTAACATATTATATTTTAACCAAGTGTTTCATCTAATCATTATATTTCAATTTCTAATCTAATAATAAGGCCTATTTTGTATTAATAGGATTACTGTAATTGTCTCTTTCTCAATTATTGTATGTGGTGATCCTAACTATACTTTTAATATTTAACTTCAAATTTCTATTAAATTTCTATAATAATTTTTAACTTATAAACTGTTTCACATTAACCTATTTTCAACTTATCTAATATTCTCACAAGCTCGTTCCTTACACAATATCCTCTACGTATGTGATAGGTTTACAACGAAAACTCTGAGGAAGTAAATCCTTTCATTTCTGAACGTGCATAATATTTGTATTTTTGTTTCAATATGGGCTACTAAGAAGGTAACTGGGCTATCCGTATGTCCTTCATTAACTGCAAAACACATATGAAGAAGTGACTAACTGGGACACTAAAAATATGCCTTTTGATGAACCTATGGTATGACAAGAACCACGTTACCACGTTGATGATTGATATCTAGATATTACAAAAATACAAAGGATGTCAAAAAAAAACTAGCACATTTGCATGTATCCGATCATGTTATCAGCAATAATATCGGCTCCCTATAGTGAAGACCTGCCAGTTTCAGTTCCCCCAAAAGCATGGGATGAAGGCACCATTTATGAAGACTGTGCAGATGAAAGTGCTACAAACTTTACTGAACCATCCACCTCTAAGGATTTGGACTACCAACTAGGAACTGATGACACACTACATTTTATTAAGCAAGAATATTTGAATGAATTAGTTTGTGACCTATAGAAGAGCAATCTGAACTTTTTGGTTCCCGGCTACAGTAATGGAAATCCCTTGAAGCTGGAACTAAATAGCATAGTATCAACAAAGTGTATTCAAAGTATTTCTCTATGAAGGGCTTTAGCAGGAAGACTTTATTGGTCTTATGAAAGAATTAGGTATTGAAAAAATTCTTAACGAATGGCGTTGAAACCAAGTTAAAAATTAATTTTGCTAATAATGGAAATAAATATCTATCAGTTCCTCTAATTCGTGCCGCTGACTTAAAAGAAACAAATGAAAGTTTGTCAAAGATTCTTAATGCAGTACAGTAGCAAGAGTGCGCTTGGAATGTATGTGGTGATCTTAAGGTTATTAGAATACTTACAGGTTTACAGGGAGGTTTTACAGATTTTTTTCCTATGTTTGTGGAACAGTCAGGCAACAGCGAAGCATTATATGATGCAACAATGGGAAAAAATAAGCGAGTACTCACCCGGAATAAGTAATGTAAGTATGTTCCACTAGTTGAACCAGAAAAGGTTCTTCCACCTTTACATATAAAGATTGGTTTAGTGAAGAATTTTGTTAAGGACTATCTATCTCGCAGGAGTTTTTTTTCTTTGATATAACAGATGCTAAACTTAAAGAAAGAATTTTCATTGGTCTCCAAATAAGGAAACTTTTGAAATATGATGTATTTGAGACGAAGCCACAGGATACTGAACTGACAGCTTGGCTTTCGCTTAAAGCAGTTGGATTTTTTGAAAAGATGAAAGAAGACAATTTTGAATCTCTGGTTTTAACTTTGCCTGCAGTACTTTAAATATATGAGGTATCAAATGTCTTCGAAAATTCATTCTCTACCTTCACATTTGAGTTGTTTTTTTCTGAAGACTTGGGAGCTGTGTGTGATGAGCAAGGGGAACGCTTTCACTAGGACATATCCCCAAGGTAAAATAATGATCAAAGTCGCTGGGATATTCCCATGATGGGAAATAACAGTTGGTTTTTTAAAGAGGGAATGCAAACGTACTACATTTTCTATGTATAGTTATAAAAATCCCAAAACACAAAAAAGGTCAGAATTTGAAAACAAAAATATATCGACGACAATCATTTAAACTATATGGAATGCACATATGACCTGTACGATAATATAAATTAATATAACTCTTGTATTTTAACATGAGAAAAATTCATGTTGAATATTGCATATTATATAATATAATTATATTGTACTAAAAATTTGTAATTAATCGAGATTTAAAATTTTGAGTATATCGTTTGATGCACATGTGACATAGAAACATTAATGGCATTTTTGGAGTCAGCACATCAATTTCATTAAGAATCAGCCACTTATGTCCCAGAGGTATGAAAAAAAACTTTTTTTTGTTGGCTAGTGTAATTAGTAACCGTAGCTGTTAGATGTTCAGAAGTATATTGTCATCAAAAATTCTCTTCCCATTAATAGATACATATAAATGCCTCCAAAATATACGATAAAACACAGACGTGCACTTAATTCTAACGTATTCTACTAGGTCTAAAGAGGAGATACTTTTATATCATAATGTATACAATATATAATATTGTATATATAATAAACTTATACATATTTAATATATAATAAACTTATATATATTTAATATTATAATTATAATATCCTAACTTGAATCCATAAATTTCATTATGTAGTAACAACATTACAATTTTAGCCCTTTATGTTTACCCAGGGTAGCATGCTTAAAACATATTACAATATCATTTTAAAATAACACCTGTGAACCCGTGTTTTATTCTTGTGTCCAGGTGTTATTTTTCAATTTTATTTAATTTATTTAAAATGTATACCTTTGGAAAGCAATGTGATTATTCCAGAGAAATACTTTAAATAGTTCACTTAATACGGTACCATTATGGAGGCTCTACGGTATTTCATTATACATTTTTATATTGTAGCAACAACATCATACAACTGTAGGAACATTTTCAAACGTATTTTACAATTAGAATAGTAATGACTTGAATTATCATTTTATGTTTAGGTGGATTTCAAATTGTTATGTTTCATTAGTCCAAATATAACTAGAATCAATTTGTGATATAATCTTATTTCGTACTTAATCCTCATTTCCACACATGTGCACATTTATTTAAAGTTTCCTATATTGATTTCTTAACAAACAAATATTTAATTCGTTCTAAACTATTCACGAATTTCTGAAAGAATCTCTCGTGTTCAGACAACACAGGCTTGTTGGATTATTCCCATTGCGATTTTGTGAGTTGTATCAGCTGTTAATGTAATAAGATATTTAAAGAAAGCAAATACAAATATAAATTGTTGTAATGGGTAAACGTGAAGGCCACATAAAAGATCATATTATTCTTATATATTTATGAGGAAACATGCTTCACGAGAAGAACGAGTTTAGTTGATAATGGTAAGGGTATCTTCATTTGAAAATACTATTTTAGATAAAATGTTATTTTTAATTCAATTTGATAGTATAAAACTGTATTTTTTTACTATTCAGAAATAATAATTTCTAAATAGATATTTGATTCAAGTGTATGGATCTAAACTTATTTATGCATGCAATTCTTCATACTAAATATTGACTTATATATATTTGCTGATGCCTGCAAGAGATTTTTTTATTACTGCATCCAAATACCAGCAGAAACGTTATCGTTCGTTTTGATAGTTTAAATATATCAAAACGCTGAGGACATCGAAGCCATGAAAACTTGTTTACTACTTAGCAATGTTCTATAGACACCATTTAATATAAAAAACTTAATATCCTACAAATATACATATTGCATAGAAGCAAACACAAATAAATAATGAGAGTACATCAATAATGCTTTGAAAAAAGTACAATTTTGTCCACGTAATTTATGAACGTCTTTCAAAGTGACTTTGGGAAGAAATTTCTATGATTGCTGATTTATTTATCTTTTCTGCTTGTGTGTATGTGTGTTATCCAAGCCCTCACTTTAACCCTTAAAATGTGGTGTGTACTTCACAATTACCATAGAAACTTATAATTTACTTGATAGTAATTGAAAAGATACTTTATCATACCGATTTATGCTAAATAATTTCTATTATAATAATGCCCTTCAAGTATATAAAATTATTTGTCAAAAGGTACATTTATTTATATTTATTTCCAACCTATGCTATCTTGATTTTTAAAAACCATGTACACAAAAGTTTTAATATGCTATCTAGGTTAGGTTCTTTATGTATCGATATTATATAATCCTACAATTATGTGCTTTCAGATTTACAGTTATTTACAATATAAGTTCAGGAATTTGCACTATTACATTTATTCCTGTCAAAGTTGACCTTGGGGAATGGAGCTGTATTTTCAATGCGGAGGATTCATCAGGAGGCTGGGAGCTAGCTTCTGCTTCGGTATTCCTACTACCCACACCGACAGGTAAATTACTGTAATACTCTACAAAACACAATAATTTCACCTATTAATTAAGACATATATATAGTAGTCTAATCTATTTTTACAAGATACTTAATAAAAAAGGAGATAGCCATCACAATCTTGAAAGATAAAAGATTATGTAGCGGGTTTGCTTGCCATTGAAAAGACATGAAATACATATTTTGGATCGCGATTTCAAAAGTAAAACAATGCTACTTAAAAAAAAAAAAAGATGAGATAAATTGATATAATTGTGTCAAACATATAAATGCATTTCTGTATGTGAGAGGGGGTTTACTGATATATTTCTAGCATTTGATACTTTAGATGACTACCATTTCTATTTTGTATTTACCATTATTACTATCTACTAGATTTTAAAATAGTCAATGAATATATGCCTCATCGAACAGCATCAAAAAATATTTTAAGCTACTTAAACTACCCTACTTTGAGCCTAAATCATTACCATACATAAATTAGCTTCCAAACAAATGTTATGATTTAGGGGAGACCGCGGCAAGTTGGAACATTTTTCACCTTTTATTTTTCAATAAGTCCTTTATAATTTGCACAGGTATATAATATAGCATTTCCAGATTGTTTAGATGTGTTTGATAAAATGACTTTATTTAGTTTAGCAAAACTATTTCAAATCCAAGAAAGATTTTTTTTTTAGGTTTTTAACGTGAACTTAACGAACCGATTAATTAAATCAGCACACGATAATTTCTATTAGCGAGAGTGAAAGGGCCTCTCAATTTTCCGGGAAAGGTATTTTCACATACCCTCCAAGTTTCTTTTACTTGCCACCATCAACTTGGGACCGATGGCTTTACTTCCATTCCGAAGGAAGTTGTGCTATGGAATATTTTTTTTTCGCTCAAGAAAAACCCTTGGACCCCAGATGAGTTTGAGACCACGAACATCAGTTCCTAAGGTAGGCACCTTAGACCTACTCCAAGACCACTGAAGTCGGCAGCATATTTTTAAAATTGCCCCTTAGAGGGGCATGTTGCAACAAATTGTTTTAAATCATCAAATTCATCATGCATGTACAAGGGGCGTGGAAGGGGAAATCACCCCTCCCCTGACGTCATTGCTTCTTTGTTCATTGAAGGGGGATGATCTCGTGGAGCTTGCGGTCCGAGTAGTTAATTGGTGGAGAGTTTAGGGTGCATGCGCTAGATCTTGTTTCCTTCTCACACACTACTACAAACTTGAAAGGTGTAGACTGTAGTTAAATCTTCCAATTGACCACGCCATCACCTCGGGAGTCGTCATAGGTCGGAGCATGTAATCAAAACTAGTTCACATCAGCAGAGCACATGGTGAGTTGAAGGATATTGTTTAAGAAGGTTTTATAATGGTTTATAGAAATAAATTTAGGAATAGTAAATAAATGTGTCATCTCTTATTGTGAAGGGTTAAAGGCTTTTAGTCCGTCACAATGTTATTTATATAAATTGTGTCAAATAATGTTAAATGCGTGTTTGTAATTATTGAATTTGCAACACCATATACCCTGAGAGATATAAAGATAACCCAGCCCTGCTTCACTATAGTTTAGCTTATAATTAGAGACCGGATGTTAGGCAAAATGACTATACTTTATTGTTCCAGATATCATAAAAATGGCTCAATATATGTTCATGTCTGGGTATTAGGGATGTGTACAGCAAAGATAATTTTGCCTATTTTTACCTATTTTCGTGTATAATGGCTATACATGCCTATTTACCTGATTTTTTAAATTAACTTTGCATTGCATTAAAACTTTTGAAATGTATTGTATCAATTATTTTCTGAATACGTTATAGGCCTACTGTCATTCCATATCGTAAAAATTCCACTTCATATTTCCCTTATGTTTCCGGCTACCCATTTCACCATCATGCTCTCCTGTTACCCTAAGCTTACTAACCCACAAGCTATAGTAACGAGCAAGACGCAAAAATAATACTAAGATAGAGCTCAGCAGGGAAGCTTTTTCTGACACACTCAAAAGTAGTACCCCAAGTATCATAATCATGTGACCTAATTAAAGGATGAACCAGGGATGTCACTCGATTCATTTTCAGGAATAAGGTTGTAAACGTAAGAAAGATGTAAATAAAAATATATTAACAATGACCATAGGCTATAAGGCCAATTTATTATAATATCAAAAATAAAGATAGCATGGTCTATTTGGGCCACTGCGAACAACTCGCAATAAAATAATAATAAAAGCAGTGGACAATTTAAATACTACGGCCTCAGCCTTCAAATGACATTAAAGGTAAACAATAATCTAAAGAGCGGATGTAGTTCTGCTCCTGAGCATACAAACTCGATTAATCCTAGGCATCGATATTGTTTATCTTTCTTACTCCCCGAGAAGCGGGAAAGACCTAACATTTACAATAATAATAATAATAATAATAAATTATGTAAATCATGAATACAAATAATACCTTCAATTTAATAATATATAAAGGAGATATATTAATTCCTAAGCCTAATCATACTAACATACATACTGTTCGAATTAATTGGGACAAAGGGAAAAAAACGATTTTTTCTAAAACCTTAGCTTTTAATCATTACACACCTTAAGTAGACTGATAAATCTCTACAATAGTACGAAGTATGTCCTCCTTTAGCAGAAATGATCTCTTCAACACGTCTTGGCATTGACTCCACTAGTGTAGCGACATGTTCTTGACTTCATCATCATGGAACCACACTTGTATAGCACTATTTATCATTTGTTCTGTTATCGTGCAATTCATCATAGCTAAGCGATTCTTGAGAATATGCCATAAGTTCTCAATGGGATTTAGGTCTGGTGAATTACCAGGCCAATCAAGCACTTTCCCGCATAAAAGTCTGGACCAATTTCGAAGTGTGACAAGGAGCCAAGTCATGTTGAAATGTTCCATCAAATGTTTTCATAAATGGAACAATCCTACTGCGTAATATTTCTATGTATTTGACAAAATTCATCATGCCTTTAAGAGGAACTAAGCTTCCAGTGCCATTTGTTATGAAAAAACCCCAAAATATCTGTTTAGAGGGTGTTTTACAGTCTGTTGGATATGATCTAGTCGCAGAGTTTCACCTTCACTTCGTCTAACTACACTTGATTTGTATCCATGCACAAATAAATGTGTTTCATCCCTGAAAAGCACCTTCTTCCAGTCTTTAACAGTCCTTGATCGGTATTTTTTGACTAAACGTTTTTTCATCATTTTCTGAGTTAGAAATTTTTTTTTCACCGGTCTTGTTGCCTTACGACCAACTTCCAGAAGCCTTTTCCGTACAGTTGAGGTACTCACTTCAACACCATAATCCAATAAATCCCTTCGAAGTTCTGTGCTTGTCTTTCTTGGATTTATTATACTATTTCTTATTATAATTTTCTCAGTTCTTGGAGTAGTTTTCCGTTTGCGCCCACATTTTCCTTTTATTTTTGGAGACGATGATCCGGAATCTTGAAATGTTCTTAAAATTCTTGAAACACTTGATTTGCCCACACCAATAGCCGTAGCTATATCTCTCACGGTCATAGAAGTGTGTTCATTAAGAGCGATTATTTTAGAACGCTTCCTCGGAGTAATATCCATCTTTGAACAAGCAAAAGTAACACGTGATACACGGAACGCAAAATTAAAACCACCAGCTGCCACACTGAAAGTCTCACAACTGAACTACTGATACACTAAAACCAGTCAAACGAGTAAATTACAGTCAAGGTCGATCCGTCACACTGCCTCTAGGCAGATATAGCCGGTTTTAGGCGGTTTGGGACATCACTGGTAATCACATATCAACTCAGACAAGGAAAACATGTTTGTCCCAATTAATTCGAACAGTATACATAACCTAAAGGAATCAGTCCCAAGGACGCGCTATTAGTGCTAAAATTCCAACGCAAGTCAAAATCTTTCAAAATATTAAATGCCACAATAATCATGATAGTGAACATTAGTCCGTTCATAGGCTTCATATTACTATCAAGTTCAGATAATTCAAAATAAGCAGAGTTCCCCAATTCTCAATTTTGTAAATAAAAATAGATAAGTTGGATGAATCATGATTTCTAGTTTAGTACGAATCAAAGTTTAAATCCTAACAATTTATAAAAAATATATGATAAGAAATTCGCCAAAAAGGACACCAACTTACATTGTTGGTAAGTTCCTAGTATTTGTCCAAAATCAAAGAGTACCGATCACACTCGGGTCGTCGCTTGTATGCAACCATTTCTCAGTGGGGAAATAGGGTGTGGAAGAATTACACGATCCATGATGTGATCACTAGTAATGAATTACAAGCACCCAACACTCTTGTGCATGCGCTGTACATCTGTAGTTTGTGGTTTCATGAAAGGGGAGGGAGAATGTCGGAACAACCGTGGCTTCTTCCCCTTGAAAGCCGCATATGCGCAGTTAATATTCTAAGTATAGCATCCAGGCACGGGGGGGATTGAGAGTAACCTCGTGGCACACAGTTCACATCCAGTTGACCACTTAGTATTAGTTTGTGGTTTGTTGTTGACGGTTTAACGGACACATCGTCTGCTTGAATGGGGTAAGTGATGCATCGGACTTTGATGGTGGAAGAGGGGGGGGGGTTGCAGACGTGTTGTACCGTTGCAACGGTACACCATAGCTTGTTTCTGGAGTTTCTGGAAGGATGTGTTTTTCCCAATTTGGGGCTTCTATTGTACACGGTCAGTCACCTACTTCATGTAAGCCAGCGTCACCATTAACCACCCTCCATACCTTCCTTAAGCTGTCAATCACTTTCTTTCGTTCAACTGCATTCACGTGTGGTGTGAATGTCAGATTGTGGATAGTCTAGAAGGTGATATCATTGACCTAATTTCTCTTAGTTTGCTTTCATCATCCACAGAAGAATGGTATTTGGTACCGGTGGTGTGACAGCTTTCAGTTGTTTCACCATGCGAAAAGAACCGGCAGCATTAGAAACTAAACTGAATAATTTCGTGGAAGAATTCGGTGACGTACTTTTGACTGATGGATCAATCTTATTTTGCAACGTGTGTGAAACGTAAGGGAACTGCGTGAAAAAGTATCATGTTTCGCAATATCTACAAACCTCTATACATAAATCTGCTCTGGGTTGACCGACAAGTGAGCCAAACGCAACTCTAATCTCTTCGTATGCAATCTCCCAATACCAATCACAGTTTTCACTATTATCTCTGCAAGGTGTTTATTGATGTCAATATTTTTTTAATCGAAGATATAAAATACGACCTTCAAGAATTTATTGCACAAGTACAATAGAGAAGAATTTCCAAGTGAGAGAACGTTGCGTAAATACTATGTAGATATTTGTAACAGTGATACAATGAATAGTCTAGAATTAAGGAAGCAGTGAGTGGGAAATAAATATGGATGTCGGTTGATGAAAGTACGGATCCCTGTGGCTGGTTAGTTGCAAATGTTGTGATTGGCACAATGGACTACGATCAACCCTCTAAAATTTATTTGCTTGCATGTGACTAATTAGATAAAACAATTAGTTCATCTGTAGCTCCTCAAGTATTTACCTTCGCACTGAATGTACTATGGCCAGATGGAGTTAAACAGCAGAACGTTCTTCTTTTTACTTCTGATGCTGCAGCCTACATGGAAAAAGCTGACTAGGTTCTTAAAGGCCTGTTCCCCAAAATGCTTCATGTTACGTGCCTCAACCATGCGCTGCACAGAATTTGTGAAGAAATTTGTGGTCTCTTCCCAGAAGTAGATGCTTTGATTTCAAACACAAAGAAGATATTTCTTAAATATCCGGCCAGCATTCAGTTGCTCAAAGCAGTTGTCCCTGAACTAGCCTTACCTCCACATCTGGTATTAACTAGATGAGGTAAATGGCTATCTGCAGCTTTGTATTACACCAGAAAATTAAACAAGATACTGGATATTTTTAACAATCTGCATGAAGATTATGCATCGTAAATACGCATTATGAAACTGTTATTGTTGAAGGACACTGTATGAAATGACTTGGCTTTCATCGCTGCAAACTATTCTGCTTTACCATATGCGATCAAGTGTCTTGAAGAGATAAATAAAACACTGGTAAATTCATTGGAGGATGGGGACGACGTTGTGCAGAAAATTTAAGTGGTTCCAGGTGTTGCAAGCCTAACTGTACGAGAAAAATGTGAGCGGGTTCTTCCTGATGATTGGGACTTAAGTTAAAATGATTCTTAGAGGTGAAAACAATGTTTCAACTGATAGTGTTCCAAACACAGTAGCGATGTTTAAATATGCTCCAATAACGTCAGTAGTCGTGGAGAGATCATTTTTGGTACTGAAAAATGTGTTGTCTAATAAAAGATAAACCTAAAAGTGGAAAATTTGAATAAGTACAGTATCTTTTTGTCATATGCAAACAATGACTATTTCTTAATTATTCCCGAGGACTTTTGTGAGCTGACAGTGGTATATTGTTCTAGTTAGAATGTCAAGTATGTATTATTTTATTTGGATTCAGTTCCGTTATATGATGTGTAAATCAACATGTGTGTACTTAGTTGTGTTGTCTTAGTTAAATAAAGCATGATTTATATATTTATTTCATTTGGTAGCCTGTTGTTTGTAAGATATGTTTATGTTTCACACACATATTGCATACTTGGTAGGCCTATATTACCGTAAAATGTCAGTACTTATTTTCTAAGACTTAACACTAAATAAAAAAACTGTGCCTAATTTGCCTACCTATTTTGAATTTTTTTAGTTCCTAGCATCCGGTCTCTATAATATACGGTGATAATATAACCAGTTGAGGTAAATCTGATATCTTCAAGGATAATTGAGTGGACATGTAATGAGATTGGGCTTTACTTCCAGTACTCTTTTTCAGTGACTTAAATCTTGACTATGACATTAAGACAAAAATAATTTCGAATAACTTCACAAATATTCTTCTTAGAACGAACTGAGCACAAAGTAGTTCAACAACCAGCCATAATACAGTCTGAAAAGTTCAAACCTCAGCATCCCAGTGACTCAAGGGTGATCAATAGCCGCCAGTTTGAGATAACCCAATCTATGCGTGCATTAAAAAAAAAAGAAATGTCTTTATATCTAAATGGAATAAAACAATAATTATTCTGTTTTTCTGATAAATATATATAGTGACATTATCAAAAAAACTATAGAGGTTTTTATTTGTTCTAGATTTACTAAAAATAAAAATTACTAGTACATTGTTATGGTTAACATTTAAATGTGTTTTTTCAGATAACAAAATTGGTTGGCTTGTGGGGGCTCTTGCTGCCTCCGTATTCGTCCTCACTTTACTGCTGATTACAGTCGCTGTTTGCAGGTGTCGAAATCAAGCTCGTCCAGAAGAATGTAATCTAGGAAATCCACGTCTAGCAGGTAGCAGTTTTAGTAAGGACCCATCTCGTTATACCGACCCTCCATCCAAAATTGACTTTCAGTTTCGAGAAGTACCAGGAAGAACAGCTTCTCCTGAAACATTGTCTGGACAGCATCAACATATTTACGAACGCGTTGATAGATATGTCGCTCCAACTACCTGCAAAAGTATTTATGAAAATGTTGATTAATTTAATACTTTGTAACCCCAAACGTTCGTGTGAACATGTGCAAGACTTTTTAAAAGTAAGTGGTTATAAATAATAAATTAATCATGTTCAATACTTTTGTATGGTGATTGGAAGTGTAATTTATGAATGTTTATGGCAATTTTAGATATTTATAACATAAATTAAATACAATATATAGTATTGTATTTTTTTTCAAATAACAAAGCTACAAACATTATTGAATTTCAAATGTTATTAAAGTACGCATGAATTTGAATATTTAAACAAATACGCATGGATTACATTTATTTTCAGTGAAAGAAATAATATAAAGATAATACTACAAATTTATATGGGAGGAAACATTTCATCTGCAATGTAGTGAAATTGGCAGGTGTTTGCATTAATACAGTTTGTGATTGTTGAGTATTGGGAAAAGGATGTGTAACTATACTGTTGAGTTTCTAATAAACTCCCCATATGAATAAATTACAAACTAAGGTAAGCCATTACGTTTACTGACCCAAAAATAAAACACATTAATTTTCCAATCCTTGCAAAATAAAATGTAGCACTAAACATGATTTTATTTTTGGTATGGATATTATGTTAGTTAGGTTCATAAGTACGCCACTAATGTATTAGTAAAAATATCAGAATTTGTTATTGTAATAGCCTGCGAGAAATGATAGCGTTTTCCCATATTCTTTGTAAGTGATGCCCAACGTAGGGTGCCATTCTAAGAAAAACAGATTTACTCTCTCGACAATATTGAAATATGTGTGTCATTATAAATCTGACATGTCGTGTGAATTGCGGCAAACATATATTTTTTATTCAAGTCTTTGAAAATAATATTGATTGTTATCTTTGTTGGACAGAGATGTTCTTCTTTACTTAATAATTCTTTAACAGTCTATGTTATTTGATGTATATTCTTAGGTGCAATGTGATGCTCATTTTAAGTTTTCTCAACCTCTTGGAGAGAGAAATATTGTAATTGCGAAAAAAAAAAGGGGGGGGGGACTCAAAATTTTTATAAATATCAACTTTTCATGATCTGAAACCGAAAAGTTGTTTTCGCGATGGCGTTTGGCTGTCTATTTGTAAGTCTATGTATCGGCCTAGAGCCGAAAACATTTTATCGATCAGGCTATAACTCGTTATCTATAGTTTGTATAAGGTTCTCCCCCGATAAGTTTTTGGAATTCGATATCTAACCCTAATATTAAGTATAGTTTACTGAAGGGAAAAATCGATGACATCGATTTATTTCAAAATCCTCTCTAACGATTCTGATTAAATTTTATATCCAGGCATTGTTTAGCATTAAAATTTAAATGGCAATTCAGGTTTTAGCTATAGGCCTATGTTCAAGACCTAATAATTAGTGTTGAACTTATGCACCCACCTTTTAGTGGATAAACAATAAAAAATCTACTTCTTAGTGTAATTAGTAATCTCTCCCCCCATCAACTTACAAAGTATATTTTATTCTTTACACTATATACTGTGTGACCACTAGTGTAGGCCATAGTAAGATAAACATTATAAAGGTTTTAAAATGTAAATTTATCTGGATAAGCCTAAGTATTTTACTATGCTGTGTGACCACCTGTGCAGGTAATAGTAATAAAGTTGTTAAAATTTAAGTTTATTTGGATAAATATTTTCTACAACTATTAGACGAGGCCGTAGTGGCACATGAGTATGCAAAACTTTTCGGACGCAGTTTTTCTTTTGATTCGTATTTATGGCACCTTAAACAATGTAGAAACACAGGTTGCCACCAACTCTTGTGGACTGTGGTCGGGCTTCCCTTGGGCCGTCATTAAATATGGCGGATGGGCTAGGTTCCATTGACGTCATTGTTTCATTAAGATTCGGATGGACATCTCTAGGTTTTGCAAATCTCTCGTCCAAGTAGTTCCATGTATTATCACCTCACCAGAGGTGCGCTGCTGTAGTTATGGCAGTCACCCCACCAACCCCTCTCACCCCCTCTATTTTACCCCCTTTCAGAGTGTCCTTACATTTCACAGACAGACCCCCCTCAACCTCCAATCCTTTCTACTTTGTTACTTGCTACTCAACAAAAGACAATCTATCCCCGTTATTATCTCCAAGGAGTGATGCCGTGTTTTTAGCCGATATCTCGGGGTCTGTAGAATGACGTCCTAAGTCAAAGGACTAGGGCTCAAATCCATGTCAAAGTATAATGTTTCTGAGCTACCTTATAATTACAAAAAAGAAAGTTTAATGGCGCCACTATTTCAAGCTGGAAAATATAAAATAACTTTTTAAGAGTGGCACTATATTCTATTTTACTAACCACAAATTTAAAAAAATGTGTAAAATTTCATGTTAGTATAAAAAAATTGAACGATTGTTAAGCTTAGCAACTCCACTATCACCCCCTGTCTACGTTATGTTTGGAGTTGTTAGGTTTGGGGACTATTTTCATATCACGCCCAGGCTACGTTAGGTCAGAAGTTATATGTTAAGGGACTATTTTCATATCACGCCCAGGCTACGTTAGGTTTGAGGTTGTTATGTTTGTGGATTATTTTCATTTCATGCCCAGGTTACGTTAGGTTTGGGGACTATTTTCATATCACACTCAGGCTACGTTAGGTTCGAAGTTGTTAGATTTGGGGATTATTTTTATATCACGCCCAGCTTACGTTAGGTTTGGGGACTATTTTCATATCACACTCAGGCTACGTTAGGTTTGAAGTTGTTAGGTTTGGGGATTATTTTCATATCACGCCCAGATTATGTTAGGTTTGAAGTTGTTAGGTTTGAGGATTATTTTAATATCACGCCCAGGCTACGTTTGGTCATGTCTAGCTATGTTTGGCGCCCCGGGTAGCCGCCCGGTTCACACGGCCCTTGAGCCACCCTTGCATAGAGTAAGTAACAGTGTATATTATTTCATTTCACAAATCCTAACGAGTTTTTAGTAAATGTATATTTCAAGATAAAAGCAAGAGAAAGTCTGTGTGGTGCACCGTACCATTTATTTTTTATTACTAAAATACAAAATTACCTTTATCTCTATGTGAGTAGGTTTGTGGACCTATAATTTCCAAGACACTTTTATTTGTATTATAATTATTATTTGAGTTTACCGACGTATTGGCACAACTAGAGGTCATGTAACATCATTAAAATCATTCCACTCATGTTAATGTGTACAACAAGATCCATAATTTCTGGACCCCTTATTTTTAACAACCTGTATATACGTGTGTGTGTGGAATTTTCTCTAAAATAAAAGATGTATCAAACTAAAATAATTTGATGAATATTTTCAGGGGATAGAAATAATAGCTAGAACACACATGCCCACCCTCCCCTAAGTAAACTCCTGGATGCGCCACTGAATCTTAATATCTTCAAAATTAAGTCTGTTATAAGTGGGAAAAGGTCTTGTTCGTCTATAAAACATGAATAAAACTGTTTAGAGAAATCCTTTTCACCTCTCTCTTCTTACAAAACCAACGTTATACAAATAGGTTTTATCTAATCAAGGAAACACTGTTTATGCAAATTATTTATAAGGTAAACATAATCAAGTTTACTATATAAAAAACTTTTAACCTAGATCATACAAATACATCACAGGGAACATTCTCAATATCTCCGGTTTGGAGGTGGCAGACAATTAGTGTCCAGTCAAGGGTGTTACCTGACTGAACAGGATATGAATGGTTCGAAGGAAGGGGGAGTAGCGGGGTTTACATGGGAAAAAAAAGATGGTAAGAAAGAGAATACCAAAAGGGGTTTTGGGGAGGAGAGGGAGAGGTGCTTCCGAAGACAGAGCAATCTACCAGGAAGCTACTGAACTTTTTCAACAGTTTAGACATGATTTAATTTTAAAATAACAAATTTTGTACCCGTTATTGTATTATAAATATTTGTCGTGTATGATAGAACATAATCTTATTCTCTATAATAATATGATAACTTCAAAACTATATTCTTGTATTTCATGTTTTATTTAATTGAAATTTAATTGAAATTACGTCTTATTGTAAAAAAGTAAATATTAACTTGTAACTTTTTTTTATTAATATAGTTCATTTTAAATTTACAAGTTTAATGCAATGCAAAAAACCGCATGTTTAATGTTACTATGCATATTTTTTAAGCAATGGCGTGCACAACTTTATCGTTCTTATATAGTAGGTGTCCATCTGAATCTTAACCGCTCATCCGATTTCAATAATTCTTTTTTTACTAAGAAGATCATAAAATAGTCTTTAAAATTGTTACTATACATTTATATATCTCCTTTGTTATCCTGTAAAAATTGAAAAATTATAATGCTTAGTAAAAAACTAAATGTTTCCCCTTCAAGTGGAGTTACTCCTTTCTTCACCAAATCTTTTATCACTTAAAAAACAGTTCCAAACCATTTCTAACACACATCATTCAGTCATTTAATAAATTTACATGGTGGGGATATTAAAATAATCTTAATCTTGCCACCGGTTACTGAGGGCTAAAGGATTTCTCACTGGAGCATTTGCTTTTTATTTGAAATAATTAAAACAATAACTCTGTATAGTAATGAATGATTACCTATGGATTTTTCAGTAAAGAGTAAGGATGTAAAAGAATTACATCCATACATTTTATTCAATAAAAAAATTATGATATCAATCAATCAAGTGAGACATAAACTGATTAATGTTTACAGTCTTCCGCAAAACAAGCACATAGTGGAATTCAGTTCAGTTCAGTTTTTTTTTGCAAGTGCAACTAAATGTCATACCATGTTTCCTGCAATTACACGGTGGTATTAGGTAATTGGCACTGCTTTTCTGGTGAAATATCTCGTCCTAAGTTCATTAATCTGTTATTTCGTATCCAAAATCCCTTAAGATTAGTAACTCGTAAAAAGGGCTGACAGAATGAATCCTAATGTATGCTTGGGCTAATGCTCGTAATGCATCTGATGTGCATGGAATTTTCTCTAATACTACTCGTATGGCCAGAGAACATGAGATATAGATATATCAAACATCGTCTGCAGTTTGTCCAGGTTTATTTATTTGTTTTAAATACAAATGCAGTTTTAGTTACAATATGTAACCAATCAGAATTGCTATTGTCTGTAGAGATTTGTGATGGAGGCATCTCCACATACGCTGTTTTAGGATGGTTTAAACTCCCTTAGAATTTGACAGGAAATTGATGTAGGATGTCGAATGTCTAGACTTCGAATCATTTCACTGGTTAAAGTCATTGCTTTCTTGATACAATACCATTGCCATTACATGTGTTGTATTATTGCTACTCAAGGTTTCTTTCCACAAAATATTTGTTGTCAATAGCTCCATGTAAGAAGAGAGATTGATTCTTTGTAACATTAGCTGGAACTGGAACATTTTGAGATTGATTTTCCCAGATTACTTTACACCAAAGCTCTTAATCTATATCATGTAAGGCAGTATAATATGAAATGCAGTTACCTGATTTGAACAACATTGTAATGATGCTTTAATCGAGTAAGATGATGAACAGACTATTCCCAGGCTATATGCTTGGGAATACTCATGCCTCTAACAGAAAAATAAAAGTCAAGATAAATGTATTTAGCACGACGTAACTTATCACTTAGTGTTTTCCCATTGGCAAACAAATGGTTCATGAATAAGGCCCACAATGGTGGATGCTCGAAGTTGTTTAGTGTATTTTCTACCACAATTTCTGCTTTGACACAACCTTCAAATAGTAATTTGTGTTGTGATATTTATTCTCTTAGCTGAATTGCCGTGTCTTTCAAGTTACTATGGAAATTATTTACTTCTCTAATTCTTTCAACCATTTGTCCCATAATAATGTTATTCATCAAAACAAAAGGTGATTTAGATCCATCCGATGGATGCGAAAATAATACCTTTTCCCCAACATTATCAATTAGAAGATCTCTTGTAGTTCCGTTTTCAATACAAATGCCCTCTACTCCAGAAATGTCAACAATCGATTGGTCAAATAAGTTAGTTCAAAAGCCTTACTTTCGAATTCAGTCCCTATTTGTGTTAATAAATGATCTAGTGATTATTGTAGAAGTCCACTGGGAATTGTTTGCGAGAGCCATCCACTCTTGTTTCCTGAATTCCTCCTAATGTAATTGTAGTTTCCAAGGCATGCCCTATGGTGTCTTATTTCGTTGTGTGAACAAATAGTCTGTTTCACAAGAACCTATATTTTGTAAATACACCATCAGCTTTAGTTTGAGCTACTTGTAGCAATTTTTTGGCTTCTGGCCGCTCGGATAAAAGAGATAATTTATCTTCTTGTTCCTAGTTTTTTTTTGTGCAAATAATACACATGTATTTTTTCTTCATACCTTGAACATTTGTCCAACCAGAATAGCGACAAGAACTTGAGGAAAGGGTCCATTGTCGTCGTCACATTGTTCAGCACTTTCTGTTTGTTTAATGTGATTTTTCTTACTAGAATTTTTTCTTCGTTAACATGTAACTTGCGAGACACAATTTGTGCACTGATAATGATTGGTTTTGCTTATTCAAGTAAAACATTTCAAAAAATCGTTTTGAAACATCTTAGCGCTGTTCTGGTGCGTGCTGGACGGTAAGGGGAAGGATGGGCATAACGGCCAGGCGGGTTTGTAAGGCTGTACAGTGCTGCTATCCTGTGGTAAACGCGTGAATGTTACCCTCACAGTCACTTTAGTTGTGTTGAGTCACTAGAAGAAGAAAGAAGTGCGTGATCACAAGTTATTGTAATTTTTGTGTTTTTTATACCCTCTGATCTAAGGTAAGTCCTCACTTCATGTAATGATGACAAACTTAGTAAAACAAGCTAGGTTTTTGAAACATAGTTGTTTTAAATAGTGGTAGCGTGGCTAAAAAATTCAATACTAAGAAATGGTTCATCGCTGTTTGTTGACGTCTGACAACAAGCTTTTGTTAATGGCGTCTGAACGGGCACAACGGCCAGTAGGTAGCTAATATGCCCGCCGCTGTGGCCATTATGCCCGTCTGCACTATTTCTCTTTGTTTTTAATACAATTATATTATAATTATAATTAATACAAGTTTTAAATACAATTATGTGTGACAAACGATTATTTGTAGCACTTCATATTAACCTAATATTGTATTAAACGTAAAAAAAAATTGATTCTATTAGAATAGTTTTAAATTTCATAATTTTTTATGACCGTTTTAACCATACTTTAATTTTGTTTTATTTTAGGAGCGATGTCTTACAATTACAAGCGCAAGGGAGAAAGGCATTCGTGGGATTCAGGTAACATGCTAAAAGCAATAGAGGCAGTGAAGGATGGCATGGCTTTCTTAGCCGCTGCAACCACATATAATGTTCCTAGGAATACTTCGAAGAGGAGTGTGTTGAACCAAAATATTCGTGCTACAGGCTACAAAAAGGAATTTGGAGGTTTTAAGTCCGTATTTACTTGGGAACAAGAACAGGAAATCTACAATCATCTACTCATGTTGGAGACGAGATTTTTCGGTATGACTATTAAGGATCTGCAAAGTTCGGCATTTGAACTTGCTTAGAAGAACAACCTTCCTCATAATTTTAATAAAGATATCAGGATGGCTGGAAAAGGGTGGATCGCTGGTTTCCGGAAACGCCATCCAAAGTTAACGATAAGATCGCCTGAGCCAACTTCTTCAGCAAGAGCTAGTGGTTTTAACAAGGTTGCCGTTAAGAAATGTTTTGACATCCTGATCGAGGAAAGGGGAAAACACAATTACCCAGTCCATCGAATTTTCAATGTTGACGAGACTGGGCTCACTACAGTCCAGTCTAAAAGCTCAAAAGTTATATCTTTAAGGGGTAGACGACAGGTTGGGTCTCTCACCTCCACCGAAAGAGGGTTTTTGTCTTCTTTGGTAATGTGTATGTCACCCGGGGGCATATACACTCCCCCTTTCATTATCTTTCCCCGGGTTCGGATGAAGGCTGAATTGACGGATGGGGTTCCTCCTGGGACTGCATTTACTTGCCACCCTACTGGATGGATGCAGACAGAGATTTTTGTACAATGGTTTATGCATTTTCTAATGCATGCTAAACCCACAGAAGATGATAGAAGAACAACCTTCCTCATAATTTTAATAAAGATATCAGGATGGCTGGAAAAGGGTGGATCGCTGGTTTCCGGAAACGCCATCCAAAGTTAACGATAAGATCGCCTGAGCCAACTTCTTCAGCAAGAGCTAGTGGTTTTAACAAGGTTGCCGTTAAGAAATGTTTTGACATCCTGATCGAGGAAAGGGGAAAACACAATTACCCAGTCCATCGAATTTTCAATGTTGACGAGACTGGGCTCACTACAGTCCAGTCTAAAAGCTCAAAAGTTATATCTTTAAGGGGTAGACGACAGGTTGGGTCTCTCACCTCCACCGAAAGAGGGTTTTTGTCTTCTTTGGTAATGTGTATGTCACCCGGGGGCATATACACTCCCCCTTTCATTATCTTTCCCCGGGTTCGGATGAAGGCTGAATTGACGGATGGGGTTCCTCCTGGGACTGCATTTACTTGCCACCCTACTGGATGGATGCAGACAGAGATTTTTGTACAATGGTTTATGCATTTTCTAATGCATGCTAAACCCACAGAAGATGATCCAGTATTGTTGATATTAGATGGGCATATCACTCATATTAAAAACATTGAGTTCATTAGGCTGGCCAGGGCTAATCATAAAGCTGTGGTGTGCATACCCCCTCACTGCAGCAATAAACTGCAGCCCTTGGACGTTTCTTTCATGGGGCCTTTGAACACTTTTTACGTTCAAGCAATCGAACGGTTTTTAGGACCAACCCCGGGCGAACAGTGACACAATTTCAGGTGAGTCGTCTTTTTGGGGAAGCCTACATGAAGGCTGCTGTTCCACTCAATGCAGTGAATGGATTTATCAAATGTGGCATTGAACCACTCAATGAACACATTTTCTCAGAAAAAGACTTTGCTGCAGTAGAAGTAACGGAAATACCACTTCCACCAGCTGCCATGGCATCAGCAGTAAATGCTATAGAGCCACCACCCAACGACAGGACTGCCGCTCCTTCATTGCAGGCTGGATCGTCGAGCAGTAATACCTCCGACCTAGATAAAACTTACAATCCACAACTGGAGTCATCATTTTACATCCGCCCTGAGGATGCTTCCCCTGTGCCTCATGTATCTGAAGCAAAACGTAAAAGCAATGCGCGAAACAAAGGTTATGCAGCGTTGTTGTCAGGAAGTCCTTATAAAAATGACCTGTTAGCCGAGAAAGCTGGTAAGGAAGCAAAAGAAAAAGCTATGAAACGGAAAATAGCTGAAGAAAAAAAGAATGCTAAGACTATTAATAAGAATCCGAAGAAAAAAAGTTAAGAAACCCCAGGTCGACACTGGTAAAAGAAACCTATTTGAAGACATCGATGATGACTACGATTCAGAATGTTTATATTGTTGTGAAAAATTTTCAATTTCCACTTCCAATGAGCGTTGGATCAAGTGCCAAGGATGTGGTTTGTGGCCCATGAACTGTGTGCTGGTGTCGGGGAAGAGGACAATGGGTATTTATTTGAAACTTTTAGCTAAACTCACTAAAAATGACATTCCTTTTTAAAAAAATACATTTTTATAATAGGTATTTTTGAAAAAAAACCCACATATTTTGTATTCAACATGTTTAATTTTTTTTTTTTACTTTAAATAAGTAAACATTTCCTTAAAAAAAAAATTTCTTATTTAAAACCCGTTTTCTCAATTTCTTTACCACTTTTCAGCTATGTGGCCATTATGCCCTAACCCTGTGGTCATAATGGCCACTTAGGTACTTTTTGAAAATTGATTATTTAGGTACTTTTCCTTTTTCCAACCACAGCAAAAAAAAAAAATTCTTACAGTTACTAGGCTGGTTGATGGGTATATTCTATTATTTTGAAGTTTCTGTATCGCTTGAAAGTCAGTTAAAAACTTCAGAAAACCTTAGCCTGGCCGTTATCTCCGCCCTTCTCCTAAATAGGTTTCTTCTTTAAGCTTAAGTGCATTAGGTTTTCCCCTCATTACAAAAAATACAAACTTTAAAGTTATCTGAATGTTTCCTTTTCACTGACACCACTGGAATAGACATATTAAATATTAATAGTAGGCCTACCGTACGTACACACAGCAGGATATTAAATTACACATTTGGACATAGCACTACTTGACGTGAACGCTAAATGGTGACTGATGCGTGCACATGGAGAGGCCCCACAGCTCAGTCATGGAAGGGGGTGGGGTTTCACTTCTGTCACAATAGCTCGGAATCATAAAATTGTTTTTGTTTACTTAGCTCAGCTTAATTCGTTATTATTAGGCCTACTAGCGCAACTTAACTATTCGCGCATAGTGATTAATTCCGCTTGAGGTATGATACATTTATTTTTTTACCTAAAATTAACGAATTTTGCATTTTTACAGGATACCGAAAGGAGATATCCAATGATGGATAGTAACAAACTAAAATAAATATTTTATGATCTTCTTGGTAAAAAAAAAGAATTATTGAAATTGGATGAGCAGTTACTGAAATAATGAGATCAACGAGACCTGGCCCGTCTGCCATCTTTAATGGCAGCCCAAGAGAAGCCCGACCACAAGAGTTAGTGGCAACCCTACGGCCTGCTTTATATAGCATTGCTTCAAGTTGTCCTAATCGTACACCTAGCCCCTCAATCCCCGCCCCCCCCCAAAAAAACCTCAAAATTTTGGGGCTACAATTTTTTTAAATGCCTTCATAACATGTATTGCCAGGATGATTTAAGCTGTTGTTTGTCAAGAATAAAAGACAAGCTTATGTCTAGTTGATATTGAGCATTGATACCATTGCTTAAAAACATACGAAGTACATCTAATAATACAAAATACCTCATAAATAAATGTAGAAAAATAATATGACATGCAACTGCTACTGACAGGTAATTAATAACTCTAATCAAAGTTAATGTGTATTAAGTCTTTTTGTACGGGATGCGTTAAAAAATGTAAGAACATAAAAGCCAGAGCTATGTATGTTTAAAACTTAAAATTAAACAATATTGATGCCCGATGTACAATATTTATAGTAAAATGTGGTGTGTACCTGGCTATGTGTTATAAAACTGTTATTTCCAATTTTAAATTCTTTAAAAAATATAGTTGACAAATATACCATAGGTAATATTTATTTAAGTGTATGAGGGCATCCCAATTTC
>CABFWB010003174.1:0-45448 GCA_902151455.1 Timema bartmani | reverse complement strand
CCTCGTTTCGAAATAAAACGATTATTGACGTTATGATTAATTGAAAAATCTAAAAGGTTCCCTTACTTTGTAACTTCCTGAAAAAAATGATATATATGAATTCTTCACTTACTTCGCACCATGCTCCGGGGATAGGGTCAAGATGTCAGCTGATCTTGGTCCATGTAGTGATGTCAGCAACCATGGTACAGATAGTAAGATTATGTGTGTACCTATTGAAAATAAGAAACTGCCCTCTGGGTTCTTAAATTAGGCTTGGGCCTGACTATAGTGGAGTTGTTTAAATAACTTATTTACAGGAATCGTTCACTTTGTGATACTAACAAAAATTTGGCATATTGATACAGATTTTTGTGGGAAATTAAATGAGATATAGTGACACTTTTTATCAGATTTGTTTGGCCACCATCTTTTTCAATTATCTTGAATACCAATAATTTAATCAAAATCTTTGTCAATATAAAAGTTAAAGAGAACAAAATGCTTAAAAAAATGTTTTCTACAGTTTTTTGATAACTTTAACAGTATTCATACATCAACAAAATGAATAATTGCTATAGCACACTACCAGTTGCGTTTGATATTTTATGCTCTATGTATTTGTCTGATAAATCCTCTAGCTTACTTAATCAGTTCAAAACTAGGAGAAGAATTTCTATTCAGGCTGTTGATAAAAATAATAGTTTTGGATATCACATATTGCTGCACCTCACACAAGAAAACGTACCGACGATAAAGAATACATTAAGATAATTTACAAAACAAAAGTACAGAAAAGGCTCGATCACTGTCAGCTTCATTGCACACTGTCCATCGCACAAGCATAGGATACTGGTAATACATAAGATCTGCATGAGAACATGAACATCCACTGACACAAACAACACTGAATTTTCAGGATATAAGTTCGTGAAATGCGGAGGAATCTTGGGGAGAGCTGGTTAAAAATGGCCGATGGTCTGAGGATATAAAATATGTGGGTTGAAACCAAACAATGAACTTAGATAAAAGCTCCCTGGAATGCTTCCCGCATTAGATGTTTATCAAGGGTTTCTTTTGTGTGAGGGATGTACGCTTTACGCTTATTAGTGAAAAAATACTGTCTTGCTTCAGCAGTGTCATGATGATTGCTGGTTTTATCATAAAATAAGATTACAAATCTTTTAGTGGTTACTTTCATTGCTGGATTACAGTGTCTCATCAAATTCATAGTCAGTTGCGAAAACCTATTATACAATTTAATCTGATGACGGTGCCATATGATTAGCTCTCAGATCACTGTCATTTGAAACTGCTTTGTCAACAGATTAAACAATGTCCTCATTACTTAACTACTCAAAAGTTAATTGCCGCACTTACAAAGGTACGCCACCTAGCCCTATATTGAGCTAGTTCTATCCAGTCCACCTCATTACACCCTTTCTCTTTCAGGTCCATTCAAATGTTATCCTCCCATCTGCGTGTAGGTCTTCCCAATGGTATAGTCCCATTGGGTTTTCCAGACATTACTCTGAACAAGGTTCTAGATTCTCCCATTCACACTGAATGTCCTGCTCACCATAACCTGCGAGACTTGATTATCCTGACGATGTCTTGTGATGAGTACAGGTTATGTATCTCATCATTATGTAACCTCCTCCACTCCTCCACTTCCCTAAATCCTCATCCTTTTTTTGATACAAATAATATCTCGTCCTTTTAGGTGAGCTATACATCCATCCCTCAATTTTGTTGAGTTAACTTTGCTTTCTGGAAAAAAAATTAATAATGTAATATTGTCAAATGTGGCGGCATTAAAAAAAATTGCATATTTAAAATGGGATGGTTTATAAAATCCGGGACATTTTCCGGGAACATTCATTGATTTGGGACTACGTACAAAAATCCACAACCATCCCGGAAATTTCTGGACAAATGGTCTTCTTATACGATACGTTTCTCAAATTTCGTCCATATCCACTACTGTTTCCAGCCTATGGTCTGGGTCAGTTTTTTTTATTCACCTGATATTCTTTCCGCCACCGGCTGGCTAGGACTATCGTAGCTTCATATGCCTTATAATTTAACCTAAGACTAGGACAGGCACAACATCCAGACCCCGGTCGTTAATTTATCAATATGAAATCAGATTTCATAAATGATAAATTTTCGGCCATGCTGAAAATCATTTCCGGGACCCTTAGTTCAGTGAACAGACACGCTACCGACTGAGCTAAGGTGTCGGATCGTAGAGCTACCTATAGAGGAAGTGCGCCATATATTAATATGGAATAGGAGGGTATCTGTAAAACTAATGTTGGTAGTGCGAGGGAGATAGTTGGAGTTTAAAGGGTGGCTGTCCTGTATTCTGGCATGTGAAGGTCAGTGATGCCGGCCGATCTTCCAATGCTCCACGCTTGTTTGTATTGTAAACGCTGACTATTACTTTTTTGAAGGTTAATACTATATTAAATATTTTAAATAGTCTAATAAATACAGCATGTTACTAAGTTAGTTGTTTAAATACATTCTAACTGGGCTATCTCACAGCATATCATGAATGTTTTTAAGATAGACACAACGTGTGCTAGGCTTGGTCATATTTAAATATGGCAAGTGCCTTAAAATGGAATAGGCTGCTGTTCCAAAAATGGAATAGTATAACAAGGAATAAAACGTAAAAATAAAAAACAAAATGACTTCAGTAAAGACAGCAAACCTATGAAACAGGTAAAGATGAAAATACAAATAGTAAGCCAAGAAACACCCTCAGATTCATCTTGTGATGAGTGTGTACCAATGAGCCTCTCTGGACTGACCAATCCAAGTGATGAAGATGCGACTTGTTTGTTTTGCGACGGAAAGTTTTCTGAAGACAAACAAGGTGAAGAGTGGATCCAATGTGTTGTGTGCAAGGAATGGGCACATGTTGAATGCTCAGGAGCTGAAGCAAGCTACTTTGTATGTAATTTTCGCAAATAACATTTTGGTTATCTAATTAAAATAAGTTTTTTTTATTTTATGTTAGTTTATTCATCAAACCCTTTTATATGTTATATTCTAATACTGTTCAATTAATCAATAACATTGACTTTTAACATAATCCATGTAAAATAATGAAGATCTTAGGTTTATAAATATTTTTTTAGACATATTCCATATTTGGAACACTTTGTTTTCCCTGCCAAAAATGCTTTTTTTACATTTTAATTTTCATAAAATTATTTTTTATTTGATTAAAAAATAATAATTTAGTTACTGTTAAGACTAAATAAGAATGCCATTATTGAATATTTCGTTGTTATATTAATTAAAATACATTTTTTACTGAGCAAAATGAAAGTGGTATTCCATATTTGGTGTACTCCCTCTAGTACCAAGACCCCGTGCCAGAGAGAGTGATGATTGCATCGGTTACCTACAGGTCCTCGGGGTGGCCCTGCGGACTGCTATGCCCCCGTTAGACTATAGTTATAAATAGTACACAGGGCCGGGCTCCCAAGCCCACGTCACGAGCTTGCTCGAAGTGGCGGCCCAGAAATGGGTTGGACTCTGTGGGGCAATGTGTTTAAACGCTGACGAGTGATGTTGGCAGCGTGGTGGGGTCCGGGCTCCTGGGGTTCTGGGCCTTCGGGCTTCGGCTCTTGGGGCTCCGGGCCTCTGGGCCTGGGCCTTGTCATTCGTGCGGAGAGCCGTTTTAGAGCTCCGGTGCTAGTCCGGACAGTTAGTAGTGCATGGGCTAGACATGGGCGCCTCCACTCGTACGTACGAGGAGTGGGGAGTTACTTTCCCACGTGTAATGGGCGTAATCCCATTCCCATACAGACAGGAAAGAGTGTAGATCGCAAGGTCACTTCTGTGAGTGGAAGTAAATAGCTCCGGCTACCACCCTGGATAGGTGGGAGGCACGAGTCCCCAGTGTCGGTCCAACAAGTGAGTGACTGGAAGGGGAGGAGGAGTTAATTATTGCCACCCTGGGTATCCGGCCTGAACTGGATCATCCCACCCTTCGGGGTGCGGGGGTTGGAGCTTTTTAGGTACCGACCTAGAAACTGCCCTGGGCCACGATGTTCAGGGGTGCGTGGGAGTCCTTGCTGGATTAAATTCCACTAGCACGTATTTCATATATATAGTACCAAGAGCAGTGCATTTATCTCTCACGTGATTTATACTCTGAAACGTTATTTCTTGATAGTATGTTAGCTGACCCTTTATCAGGGTGAAAACTTCCAAATAAAGATATTTTATATGCAGCCCGTAGTGGGATTGTCAAATCTATCGATGTAGTTGAGAATTTACCTTGAATCAATGTGAAGAGGGATGTGTGGGAAGCATCCTCTTATGTAAAGTAATACGTAGCTAGGCTATTAGTGTATTATTGTAGTGTGGAGATAGTACTAATAAATCAAGATATACCTACAGTGAGTAGACATTATATCGACTGATCTAAGGTGTCGGATAGGTTTTTCTTATGTAAGAGGTTAATTTTATGTTTGTGTTCAAAACTAGTTTTGGGTATACAATACATATTTCCATGTAGAGTACACACACAGGCCAACCGGTAAGTAATATATTATCAAATTATCATAACCACCGAGTTCAATTAGATTTTTTCAAAAGATAAAATTGCATACAATATTTTCAGCCACTATGTAAGAATCTTTATAACTCCATCCCATATTGGCTTATTACTATAGGTTAATGCAGGAATACCTTAGACAACGTCAACTAACGTGCATTACTAATTTTATGACATCATCCTTAAATTATTAAGTTTAAAACTTACTGAGTTAGATTATACATGCTATATACTATAATAAAATAAGGCATTAGGATTTAAGTTTATTTTTCAAATAACGTAACAACATAATAAAATAAAACTGCTATTATTAAATAAATTATATTTTACAATATAATGAGTTTTAATGGCATAGACCTTCATTGTGAATCACAAATAATCCATCGTATAATGGCAAGTTTTATCATAGATAGTCACCGGAAAGACTAATTTCAAAAATATTGCAATTCATACAAATGCATCAATGAAGATTATATACTACTATATACAACGTGTATCTAAAACATTGCATCAAACTTTGGCAGGCTATTCCTTGGGTGAAAATAGAATAATTCACATCAGCAACCTAGGGTCCATCTTAAATATTGAGGGCGGTATACACCCCTAAAGATAGAGCTAAAAACGACTGTTGTGTGAAATATTATGAAAACTGTTTAGGATATTACAACGAATATTTGTATACTACTTATTGAAACCTCGATCATTAATAAACTAAATGTGCTGTTACCGTTACCCACCCCCATTATGTAAAAAAAAGGGGGGGGGTTGTAAGACTTTTTACTTCAATAAAATATGTCAGAGTAAGTATTGCCAATTTTGACTTAAGATTACAAAACATGGAGTAAAAATTAACAAAAAGAGGTGTCTTGAAGAAACTGTCTAGCTTTCCCCGTTTCCGAGATAATAATACATGTGTGACTTCAAAGACAAGTGTTAATTCCTGCCAGGTAGGGAGCCAGTATATCTGTGTTGGATACATTTGTCTCTGAGCTCAAACTTGTGTGATTATCTCGGAAACGGGGAAAGATAGACAGTTTCTCCAAGACACCTTTTTTGTTAATTTTTACTACATGTTTTGTAATATTAAGTCAAAATTGGCAATATTTACTCTTACATATTTTATTGCAGAAAAAAGTCTTACAACCCCCCCTTTTTTACATGATGGGGGTGGGTAACGGTAACAGCACATTTAATTTATTAATGATCAAGGTTTCAATAAGTAGTATACAAATATTCGTTGTAATACCCTAAGCAGTTTTTATAATATTTCTCAAAACAATCGTTTTTAGCTCTCTCTTTAGGGGTGTATACCGCCCTTATTATTCAAGATGGACCCTAGGTTGCTGATGTGAATTATTCTATTTTCACCCAAGGAATAGCCTGCCAAAGTTTGATGCAATGTTTTAGATACACGTTGTATATGTATATATATGCATTTGTTTAATGTCCATAAATACATTTTAATAAATCTGCATACATTGATTAAGGACTGTATATTTGAGTTGGTAAATACATTATATTATTTTCTTCGTGAAACTATGTAACATATAAAAATAATATGGTAGGTGTACTATAATATTTTATGTATGCCTCTTTCAATGAAATGCTGAAAATTAGTATAATAACAATACCTAGGAATAAATAACATTAAAATAACGCAATCACTCCGTTTTGGAAGAAAATTTATTTTTCAACATAATAATCTTACTACAACTTTGTTTTAACAGTTGTGATTCAAACAATAAATTTTTTACCATTGAGCAACAATTATGAAAAGAATAAATTACTACAATATTCTCAAAATCAAGTCTAAATTAAATTCAAATGTAAGAGATGAAATGTAGATCCTTAACGCTAAAGCATCTATATCTACGACTAGAATATCACTATAAGCAAAACACAGTGCATATGAATATATAATAAAACAATCAAAAATAAAATGTCATAATAAAATGGTCAAAACTCCAATTTTTTTACAAATAGTTTTTATAATACTAATAAATAAAGCTGTCTATACACTGGTTCGTAAATATATATAATATAGATTCAAATTATTGACAAATAAACATTGATATTTTAATATCCATATAAATAATTTTGAGCAAAGTTGTCTCTATAATCGACATATACCATCGCTATATATAACTACATATATATATTATTTATATAGATATGTGTATGTTCATATACTTATATATCTCTATATATTTATATATTTATATCTATAAAATATGTATAAATATTTAATATTTATTTATATAATATTTATAAATATACATACGTATAAATAAATATATAAGTGTATGTATACAGTATTATATAAATGTAAATATATATTATATAAATGCATGTATTATATAAATGTAAATATATATTATATAAATGGATGTATTATATAAATATACATGCATGTATATACATTCATATATATCTATATATTTAAAATTTCTATTAAACTCAAGATATTTTAATTTCATTTTAAGGCTTTGTCCTTGTTTAACATTAGCTAATAACAACTGTAAATAAAATAATGTTTTCACTATAGAATTAAACATAACAATAATAATTTAATGTACCAATAGGTACAAATCAAATTTAATAGGATTCATCATATCAATGGCAATCCTGGGCTATAGGCGAAGTTACGTTAAAGATATATTTAACCGTTGGATAAATAAATTTTCACAATACAAACTATTCATGGGTCACGCATTAATAACGAATAATAATAATTGTCTTTAAGAGACTGGTGCCCGATTAGTAATTTATGTTTGAAATTTAAATAAAAACGTGTCCTGGACCAAAAATGTATAAGCTATTAAACTTTACCTTCAGCAGATGAGCAACATTATCACATTAATTTGTTTTCAAATTAACTTGAAACTAGTTTTAAAAACTGACAATGCGCATTAGTACAATATAATACTGTTTATGATCTGTTTAAAATAAGAGTATATTACGAAGACTAAATATTTTCTTATTAAATTGAATTTTCGTTATTTTATTTAAATTTGATCAATTTGATTGCATTTCATAGCCATTTAACTATAGATAAACCTTTTTTCAACAATTAAGCATGGCAATTTTTTATTATTTTACTAACTTAATTAATTTATGGCAAAAGGAAATCGACGATTTATTGCAGCACTTACAAAAGTACGCCATCTCCATCTTGAGCTATTTCAATCCAGTCCACCTCATTACACGCATCTCTTTCCTGTCAATTCTATTGCTATCCTCCTTAATGCGTCTAGATCTTTCCAATGGTATCTTCCCATTGCGTTTACCAGTCAATACACTGAACAAGTTTCTAGATTCTCCCATTCGCACTGCACGTCCTTCCCACCATAATGTGGGAGATTTGATTATTACTAACAATGTCTTGTGATGAGAATAGGGCATTAACTCGTCATTTGTAACCTCTTCCACTTCCCAGTATATTCATCCTTTTTTTTATTATTTAATTATAAATATAGATGGGGCAAAATATCAAATGGTGCAAAGTAAAAAATGGGCAGGATTGCAACAATTAAGGTCGATTACCTTATGGGGGGGTGATGGGGATTACCAAGGGTGAGGAGGGGGGAGGAGAATATGGGATATAGCGGATCAATTAACTTGAAACGTAAGGAATTTTTGGTAACGTTAGCACATGAGGCAGGTAGCACCTAAGTTATTTTCAACGGGAGGAGTTCCCCACTAACTACTATTATTAGACCTATTATTGTTTAATAAATATAAATAATACATATTGAAAATTATACGCTAGCTATTAAATGGTCTTTTAAGTGCCTTAAGATGGATTGCTAAAATTATTGACATTTCTAACTAGTTCTAGAGCGTATTGATAATATTACATACATTTTTTTTAAACCGTTATAGTAAGATGATGAAAGTTGTTCCTGAAGTCTAAACATCGGTGTCAGAGGTAGTTAAATTTAAATTTAAATTATGGTTTGGATCAGACCTGAACTGCAAAACATTGTAAATGAGTGAGCTACATACTGGAATCTATGCTGAATAACAAATGAATACAATTTCGAAAATAATTTATTTTGATATCTACACTAGATGACTATATTTATAAAGTATATTAACAGAATTTCAACTTACTTGGCGCACACATAGTTTTTTCTCTGACCGGCATTGATCGATAACTTTAAAATCATTCGGAAAATAATCGCCGCTATGAGTTTCAAAAATTTCACAAATTAACAAGCTAATATAAATAAACCAATAGCATTTTTAATGGGAAAGAGGATCTAAATTCGGTACTTGAAGGGAAAATACTAAAACTTTTCAATCATGTTTGGCTCTGCACATGATTTTTGTCTGCTTACAGTTATTATGCAATTTAGTTGAAATGCGATGAATATGTTTGGCTGTGAAAGATGTTCTGATTTTTTTAAATAATTAATTAATAAGAAGTGATAACTAATTGTACTAAAACATGTTTTATCTGGATTGTATATCATAAATTCAATATAAAATGAAGTATCAAAACATTTTATATTTAGTTTTAGTATACTGATAAAAAAACAAATTTTAATCCAAGCAAAAACCAAGATGCAAAGAGAAATAATTTGATTGATCAAAACATCGTAAATTTTTTGAATTAGAGATTTGCTTGTAAATAGGCTACACTTATTTTTCTTTCTCCTACATAGCTACAAAATAATAAATTTGGGATTCATTGGACTCGTGTGTTTATATTAAGAAATATTAAGCCATGAAACTAAAGGATCAGTACTAATCAAGCTTGCAATGTAGCCATGCCCTTCCTAGTTACGGCTCCTATGTGATGGATACCGGGCGGGCACTTGTGTTATTGAATCATCAGGTGTATTTTAATACATGTTTAAATTGATGAAGAGTTGCTTTAAAATGTTGCTATTCTAGTCTCACACTAACTAGTTGAATAGAGGTCTGGGATTTTCAGTCAGCTTGGTGTAAGCGAGAGCGAGGTTTACATTTTGGCAGGGTGCAATCATTTTAGCCATTGATGGTTTTCTATGTAAATCTTCGTGCAATGTCTTAAAATTACTGCCGCGTATGTTAGCTTATATTATACCGTGTAGGCTGAAAATATCTCAAATGGTCAGATATATGCGTAGCACTAATAAATTCTTCTAGTTTATTTAGATCTTTGATTTTTATTGACCGGATGTTTATATTCATAAATTTATAACAATTAATATGGTTTCAAACATGTAAAGATTTAATTCACAAGTCTTAATATTTTTAACTTTGTAAAGTTTCAAAAGAAAAGTAAAAAATATGAAATCTAATTATTTATTGGGTTTGTATCCTACAAGATGAACGCCATAGAAAAGTAATGGAAAATGAGTTAATGTATTATTGTTTTGAAAAAAATTGATTTTACACCTAAAAGGGGAGATGAACCTAGTTTACTCTCTATAGTCATATAACCTAAGAAAAGAGTAAAAATGGGAAATAAGCCTAGTAATATAAATAATTATTTGTTAGAATTGTAGCCGAAATCAAATATAATTTATGAGAATTGTGACTTGAGTTAGATCCAAAGTGATCTTTACAAACCAAGGATAAAGCTTTACCAAGTGAATGAATCATGTTTATGATCGTGGCTAGCAAACCTAGGGATAGCGCCTATCACAGTAAACACAACACAATAATCCATGAATCTTGATTAAGAAACAATGACAGTGTTATCACAAGCAGGCTTAAAACGTTTGTTGACATGGGCACAAACATGCGTAGCAAGTTTTTTGGAGAATTGGCACGTTTTAAAAACGAGAAGGCTATATTCTCTATCGAGGACACATCTTTAATGTGTATTTAAACATCTTATTAGGGGCTATATGAATTAACTTGTGAACAGATTTATTTTTAAATGAATATGGAGGTGGAGAAAGTGTTTGTTCAACAGATGGATGACGCCTATCACAAAACAAAACGATTTTAAAGTTCACCTTAAAATGCAAAAATATCACTGCCTAATGTCTTTCAAAGAGTATTAAACTTTTAAAAATAGTAATAACTATTATTAATTTGAACATTGTTCCAAGAAATGGATAGTTATTAATTGATCACTACTAAAAAGTTTCATATCGAATAATTCTACCTAATAATACTTTCGTCAATCCATATTGAGATCCCTCAATTCCATGTATCCCCCTAATAGTTTGGGATACAGCTTTCTTCTTTCAGAGCGGGGTGACACTAATCTATTCTTGTTCTTGTATACGAGCATCCTGTAAAAAAATAAAGATAAAATTATGGTACTTAATATTTATTATAAACTATTAGAATCGGTGTGTAAACATTAAAAATTATAGATAATCAATGTCAATTTAGTGTTATTCACCCACACTAATAGTCAATTAAACTGATTTTAAATGTTCACAGTTTCCTATTTTCCTTTACTCAGTAGTCATTAAAACTCATTTATCAAATCACATCTATTTAATGCTAACAAAATATCAAAAATGTTTTTGTAAACAGGTATTCATCATTGTTTCTAACTTACGAGGTTAACACATTGTTTTACAACCCTTTACGTGGTCTGTAACCGAACTGTGTCTTTGAGACCACCACGACCCCTTGAAAACCTACAATATTTCATATTCGTGTTTTTAAATTCTAATTTTTAGGGAATCTTACCATCCGTCCAGGCTATTCACATTTAGTTACATTTGTGGTGTAGGTATAGTTGGTAAAAAATGTACCTATATTTGTGTTGAGGTAGATGGGGTAAATTGCTTAGGAAAAATCACCCCCAGTACCCTCAGTCGGAATTTCGTTCCTGACCTCATTGCCGACAAACAAAACAAGCGCGAAGTTAATCCCACGTGGTTGATTTAATTATTATAAATAGCTTTGATAACTATTATACGAATGCGACTAAGATGTCTCAAAAGTGACTCAATTACCCAAACGAACCAGTTTAGTTGGCTGCATGGTCTAACGCGCTACTCTTGCATTAGACTAGACTACGATGACGAGGAGATTGAGGTTCAGATCTCGGTCGGATGTTATGAGAGTGGTTTTTCCAAAATGGTTTTCCACCATTCCTCCACGAATGTGTGGGTAAACTTCCTCTAAATATAAACTTCCTAATCCCTAAAACCATTTGCGTAATTAGTACATAGGAGCCCAATTCGAAAGTGTTGTAAGATGCTGTGCTAAAATAACCCCGAACCCAGTGGATATTTTGGAAGTCATGGTAGTAGTGTCACATGCTTAAGAACTAAGCAGTGTCACTTGCTTGAGAACTAGACTGCTATAAAAAACTAACTCAGCACGCTGTCACAATCGAATTACCAAAAGGAAACTAAACAGTAACTTAAGAGATCCCGATTGTAGTCGCAACTCCCAGGTTGGAAATGAACACATTTGTGTTAACCTAAAATGTTATATAGTCATCAAATGCACAACGTCTAAAAAAATATTAGTAGTAATTATTTTTAAATTCGCAAAAAAATTAAGTTTGCACAACAGTCTTAACACCGCAATTCAATTTACATAAGTCATCAACCAATTAAAATCAAATTTAAAACAAAACACATTAGGACACAATATTTCTGCATCCCTAAACTCAATATTATAGAATTCAGACCCTTTTTATTAGTTATTTTAACAATAAGTTTATTAACCACTTAATCTAAGCGGTAAGGATGGAGGAAATAGACCAACATTAGCTTTTAGAAAGAATGGGAAAACCACATTGATTAAGAACATATATTAGGCCATCGTTATTGACACCGCGATTCAAGCCTCCATCTCTCTTCATTAAATCTACTGCGAGGTCGATTTCTTATACCGTAGGACTACCAGTGTGGGAGAGTGCTAATATTACCATCACAGGGGCGTCTAGGGCCGGATATATGAACTCGCATATAATTTAGTTTGGCAAATGGATACATCATATTAGATCTGGTAACTTTTGCTAGCTGTCAGTTACCAACACTCCTATAGCGAATGAATTATATTATCCACTTATTATATAGGCTGCGACAAAAAGCAATTCTGCCCCTGTGCTATCATAAGTGTTGACACAATATATACCAGCTTTGATCGAATAAAGTTGAGATATTTTATTTGGATTTTTAAATATTTAGTTCCTATTTTTTAATCTAAAAAATACTTAAATCTGGTTTTAGCATGTAGATGATTTTATATTCTAGCACTACAAATAGATAATAATTTTGAACCACCTTGGGTGATGGGCTTAGAATAATTCCTTGGTATCCCCCGACTGCCGTAAAAGGTGGCCAAAACCTGTTTTTAAGAACATTCAGGAAATGGTGAGACCTTATATAATGTATTGAGCTAGGGAAGGTGAAAATTATTAAAAGCAAAATAAGTATGGCTGCATAAACTCACGCTCAAAAGATAAAATTGCATGACGGCATTATTTTCATTTAGACCCGTATAGACTTAAAGTCAAAAACATTCTGGTCAGCATTGAAATACAAATCAAACCTATAACTAAAATTAAGGCTAAGGTGGTAAATTCCATATCTATTAATGTTGCTTTTACCTTGAATGCATAGGCATTTAGGGGATTCGTGAAATATCCCCCCCCCNATCCCCCCCCCCCCCCATATGTCACCGGAGTTCATTTAATGACAACAAAACACACAACAAAATGGACAGGTAAAGAACACTGACGCCTATATTTGAATGTTTGACAACTTTCCTTCCAAGGGAAATCTGAGAAGATTTCCTCGTGCAAAGGGTCCAACAGTATGTAGCCTACACTCCGTCTACCCTGAAATATATGTCTTACCTTGACCGAATGGGTATGGCTTTATCTTGTAAGCTGCATTATAGTTTAATCCATCTTCTTATCTTTCAGGGTAAATGAAGTTTAACTAGTCCTCAGTACTGTTTTAATTGCTAGTATTATGGTCATAAAATGCTGTGCAGAATGTTTACTGGAGGCTTACAATATACCATTTGAGTCCCCCAAAATGTGTGCAAATTACAGGAATCCTAATTCAAATAGGACTAAGTAGAAGGGGGGGGAGGGGGGAGAGCGGTAAAGTCACATAAATTAAATCTGGAATAATTAATTACTTATTTATAGGCCATAAAAGAGAATCCATCCCTTGAAGCACCCGTATTTCACACAACCTAAGATAAAATAATCAGTCAAAATACAAATTGCAAAACTCATAACTCGTCAAGTTCCACCCCTCCAGGCTCGAGAAAGCCAAGGTGGCGATCCAATTAGCCCATGTGACAATATCCTCATCACATAGAGGGTCACCACCACCCACCACCTTGAGGTGACCTTGAAGAACTTCGTCTAAACCATTTCAGTGCCTAGCTCAAAGATTTTCCTTGGGACCACTCCTGATCCTTCTCAGGGAATGCCTTCTAGTCCTTTTATAAAAATAATCCCTAGCTTTAATCAAGGAGCCACTCCAAGCCCTCCTTGGGGAACACCCTGGAGCCATCCTTGAGGAAATACCCTAAGTCCTTTTCAGGAAACTGCCCTGAGTCCTTCTCGAGAAACACCAAACCTTTTACTGATGTCAGGTTTTTCGGTCCTGCTCCCGGTTCTTAGAGGGAAATGTTGATGGTCTGACAAATTGATGGTGCAACAAGCAGTATTACTTTGTTCTCCCCTAGTGCATCAAATAAGATAGACCATAATTCCTGTGATTATTAAGATAGTGTCAAAGTATCTTAAAATACTTCATGAAAGGATTCTGTTTCCTAATGTTTCTTAGAAACGAGAAACCCTTTCCTAAATAGAAACCTACAGGAGAATTGACCAATGGGTTTCCTATGTTATAAAACACCGAAAGTTTAGGAAGTAGTATAATATGTAAAATATATGACCCAATTAAAGTAAGTGTGTCTGTGCACATATTGGAAAAGAAACCCTTTTATAAATGAGCTGGAAATCTCAAATTTTGTAGGAAGTTAGAAAGATTGCCCCTTCTAGCCAGAAAAATTCTAAAAACGGGAAATTTCAAAATGGGGCTTCAGGAAAAAAAATAGAAAAAACTTTTTAGATGAGCTAGAACATTAAAATTTGGAAGACAGGTGGAGGGCCTTCTAGAAATGTTCATAAAAGTATGAAGTTTTTAAAAATTTTAAATATAACTCCAGAAAATAAGGGAAGGGGGTATAAATATAAAGCTAAAGTTTAAGTGTGGTATGAAATCTAAATTTGACAGGCAGCTTTAGGGACAGCTCCAGATACCCAAATAAGTCTGAAAATTTGAAATTTCTAAGGGGTAGTTGGGAAAATGTGAAAAAGGGATTAAGGGGTTTAAAATTTCCGAAATTAATCGAAACTAATTCCTCTTGGTGTGGTAGAATTACAATTACAAAATAGTGTGAGTGGGGTGGTGGGCAGTTAAAATGGGTATAAGAAGAAATTTCCAAAACTTATAGAAAAAACCATATCAGATAATTAAATACCATATCAGATAGTCAAACACGATATTAGATAAACAAATAAGTCCTAAAATTTCCAAATGGGAATGTGGTAAAAAAAAAAGGGGGGCGGGGTGGTTGAGGAAGGGGAAAAATAGATAGACATTTCTCACAAACTATTATAAAATATACCTTTAAGTGTCGGGAAAAAATCGCAAATTGGTAAAAGGATCACACCAGACAACATAAAATTTGTAAAGTTTGGAATTTCAAAATAGTGGTAAGAGAAATGGGTGAAAGGGGAGGTGTCCTAAGAATTGCTTGGATAATATAAAAAATAGCTTCTTCGATAATTATGGTAGACGGTTTTAATTCTTTTATAGGAAGACGAAATAACATAGAAATAAAAAACACAAAAGTAAAGATTATCTCAAAGGGATCCATAGCGTCTGGATTGGCTAGCTAAATATCGAAGGTTAAGCTAGCGCTAATCAAGGAGCGATGCAATAATAAAAAGAAAAAAAAATGGGAGACATGGCTGGGTGAGCGTGAACCATAATTCTCTTTGGAAAATTATGATGTTCCTTTATTCAATATGTTTCTATGGAAGTATTTTATAACACTTACGATCTTTGGTAAATCGCTATGCTCTTTCATGTTTTTGTAACCAACTCTATCACATCGTTTCACTTATCTTCTGATCGTGTTTAGCCAAATATTGCATTTTCAATAGATTGCGGTCGTTTGTGCACTCAGCTTAGGGGTTAGTTTATAATTTGTTACAATTATTTTAGTTTTATTGCCATAATTGGCTTGGAATTGCAATGGTTAGTTTGTTTCTAATATTAATTAATGCCTGGAAATGAAGATTAATCAAAATCGTTAGAGCCGATTTTGAGAAAATCAATTTTTTCTCTTTTTGCCCTTCAGTAAACTACCCATTAATTTTAGGGTCATATATCCCATTACAAAAAACCCTCAGGGCAACCCTATGTAAGCCCTAGATACCAAGTTTTCAACCGATTGGTAAAATAGTTTAGGCTCTAGTCAGAGGTACAGACAGGCAGACGGAAATTCAAAAACAACTTTTTCGGATTCGGGGAGTCATGAAACGTCAAAATTCATCAAAATCTCGAGTTTGATTTTTTGACGATCACAATACTTTCCCTACCTACAGATAGCGAGAAAGTAAAAAGAAAAAAAGATTATGTACATTGGTATTTAAAACATGTCTTTGCTGAAAATCACTCAAACTCAAAACTTAATACTATTAATTAGCTACATGAAAAGTAACGAGGGGAGGACAAAAAATATATTTCGCCCCAATAGTTATATTTAAATTATATTTTGTAAATCATTATTGATAATTTGCCCACTGTGGGGAATACTATCGTGTATTGAGTAAATAAAGAATAACAGTATTTGATGCTGTTTTTACGAATGTATTAAATAACAAGGCAAGATATACCTGCCAAGCTGAAATTCTATATTCTGAAGGTTGTTAGTTAATCATCACAATTTAAATTATTTATTTTACTTTGTCAACTTTTATAAAGAACTAGTATTACAAAGTATATACATACTACCGTTAAAGAGATAAATTAGTAATTGTGCATAATGACCGGTTATTCTCCAAAGTAGCAGTTATTAGTGGTAAATTAGATTAAATACATGCAATATATTATTTTAACCGGTTATTTTACATAACAACAAAATCTGTTTGGCTAAAGTGATAAATTATAATATTCTGAAGGTTAGGTTAGGTTAGGTTAGGTTAGGTTAAGTTAAATGAACAGATTCCATATCAAGATAACACCAAATGTCCGCACTTAATAAAAGATGGGCCTCAATTGATACGCATAACAGACTCAGACTATGACTCAGACAGGTTAAAACTTGCACAAACGTGAGAACCAGAGGGTACTGTTTATTATACAGAGTGACATGTTAATGTAAATAATTCGACTACAACATGCGAAATTTATCACATTTATCAGAAGTGTAGATTATTATATGGTTACATAAAAATCCGGTGATGTATATTAATCTGATTTATCTAATTAACAGTAACATATGTATCCCAAAGGTTATTGAATTAAAATGCATAGTAACTGAACAAATGAATCCAACAATTCTGTAAACCAACAAAGAGAGCAAGAAGAAACGTTTCTTTTCAAATTAATGATTTACGTTTAAGATCTTCATTGGATGCTGCCAATTAATTTATATTGAGATCATGGAACAAGTATTTTAAACAACAGTAGCGCCAAAATAATTTGGCATAAAATAGATCTTTATCTATATTTGAGAACTTTAGGCTAATAAAATGACCAAGGTTGTATCCAGAAATTGATTTGTAAAAGTGTCCTATCTGTGGTGGTTCATGATAAAGGTACCTATACTGGATATAATCTCTGAGGTAACTGCATGGCCACTAATGGAAAATAGCTTTGCCACTCTCTTGTTTCAGTGTATTCAATTTTCCCTCAACTATACGACAAATTGTGCAACACTAGTTTATCGATGTTGTCAGTGGCTCATTCTTACCAGAGCACACAATTTCCTAAATAACTAAAAGTGAGGAGATTTGGCAACATTTAATCTAGAGAGAGCGAAGATAAAGATTCTTCTCCATAAAACTCCCAGGGTCATAATCTATTTTAAAGCTGCGTTCAACTTAGATGGGAGTTCATATTGCGCTGATATTTCCACTAAATATAAAATGCCAAAATTAAAACACTTAAAAAGAATTTTCTGACCTAGGAAAATTGTTTTAATTCCATGTTGTTTGAAATTAACATCTGGCTCATTGATTCAGTCAAGCTCGTCATTGTCTTCAGACTCGCTGCCTCACTCACCTAAAGTCTTACCTTTATTATCATCACTTCCTTTTCAGTCGTTTGTGAAATTATTGTTGTACTACCTATCACATTGTTTTAGTTCTAAAATCACACATTATAGACATTAATCATGACTCCCAATTCATGAAGTTAAAATACCTTTTAACATGACAAGCGGAAATTTCGGCATGGGCTTGCAGACGGCCGGCGCTTACGTAATTAAACTATTCTTCATTTGTTATTTTACACATATTAAAAGATTGATGTCTTAAATCCCATGACTAATAGGTGGGTATCTCCCAAAATAAAAATCGTAAACTTTGTATAATTACTTACGAATACTGGCAGAAGTTCACCTTGAGCGTTTATTTTTCTTCTAAAGTGTACGTAAGCTTGACGCCTTTAACTGTATCATTGTCAATGCGGATGGTTACAAAAAAATACTAGAAATACTAAAATTTACCGACATAATAAAAAAATGTGAACACTCACATTTTCCTTAGTAACTTTTAAATATTATATTACTCGCTTGAAGACTTTCACATGAGTACAGGTCTGTAATTTTAAAAAGATATTTTTCACCATCAGTGTTTGCTGCTTAAAATAAGCAAAAGTGAATTGTTTTCTTTAGAAATTTATCACCAAGGAGAGATTTCAACCTTTAGTAAAAATACATTTCTCAAGACCTCTAACTCCACCCAGGCAACGCCAGGGATTTGCAGCTAGTTGAGCAATAAATTACCTATCCCCAAAATGTTGCATTGTGCAACCACGTGAAGTTCTGCTCCCTGACCCTTACCTGGAGCCGTGTGTTAATGACACGTGTTTTCCTCATTTCTAGGGAAGGTTGAAGAGCTCCAATCCTTCGTCTCCCCAAAATGTTGCATTGTGCAACCACGTGAAGTTCTGCTCCCTGACCCTTACCTGGAGCCGTGTGTTAATGACACGTGTTTTCCTAATTTCTAGGGAAGGTTGAAGAGCTCCAATCCTTCGTCTCCCCAAAATTTTGACATGTGATATTTAAAGAAATTAAAAATGCGTACGTAGCCCCTACAAAAAATCACGTCCCAAACTTAACAAAAATCATACCTTAGGGCTCATGTGGAGACCCAATGGGCCATTCTGGTCGGTGAACGCAGACGAGTCCAATACTGAGTGTAATAGAAGATTTGCATTAATAATAACGATAAATACCTCGCAATGAGTAACTATTGTGTTTTGTTTGCCAGTTTATTTAATTTTCATCTACAAACTTTTAAAAATATATGTACTATTGGTATTTTCTATAGTTTTAATTAGCTTTTAAATTAAAGTTATATCAACTTTTGAAGTAAATAGTTTAAATGGATTTATCTAAGAAAGAGCAAATAATTATTATGTGATGTCATCGTTGCCACCAATTCATCCTTGTTAAGGGAATAAAGAGACAGAGCAAATAAAGAGGGTGCACTTTGGGGATAATTTTAGATTTAAGCTCGTGCTATGTTTATACTTTTGCTAAGGGCATATTTGCACGCTTTAGGAACTATGGGCTTACAATGGTTAGTCGATAATCGCAAGCAATGTCAATATCATTATTTATGCACATTTTTCTGGTTACTTGCAAACGATGTGTTTGCCCACCCTTTTAGGAGGAAATCTCGTGCTATTTCAATAAGGGTAACAGAGTATGTTTATATTGGCCTTTTCCTTGTGTTTTACCAAGTCATTTGACAATATTGTCGTGTATGTCAACTATCTGGGATGGAAAAAATTAGAATCTACCTGAGGAGAAGAATTTTAACTGCTTGTGCTAAATATTTTGCTAAATTATAGATTACTTTGAAAACATTTTTTTTTCTTCAGATATTCATATTTTGTTATGTCTGTATATTTCTGGCACATCTAAAATACTTCTTAGCTTCAAACTAATATATATTAAGGTGAAAGGAATAGTTTATAAACTGCTTAGTGAAACTATTTAAGGCACGCTCTCAATATACTAATATGCCAATGACAGTGAGATCGGGTTCGAATCCAAGTTGGGTATACTGAGGGTGGTTTTTCCTAAATGGTTTTACAATCTCCCTCCACGAATATGAGGATACACTTCCTCTAAATTCAACAATCCTCATCCCTTACTCATTTGCGTAATTAGTACATAGGCGTGTAGCCTGAATGGGTAGTAAGAAGTAATGCTTTGAAAAAAAGGTTTCATGACCTTATTTTATTATTAGAAAATATATGTTAAAAAAGTATTCTATAACATTTTGAATTTGATGTGTCGTTTTTGAAAAGTTAAAACAATTGTAAAATATACTAAGAAATGTGTTTATGACAGTTATAATGAAATCTTGTAAAGAAAATAAGATGAGCAACTCAATTTAGACATATGTCCTTAAAGAAAGAAATAGAGATTCTATTTTTATTGAATAAATATATTATTTCCCTTATTATGATACTATTAATACTACACCTTTCTGGTCTTAATTTTGTCAAAATTTGGTGTGATTTCCAAAACGTTCTCTTGTATCCAATAATGTGTTGCTAATAAGAGTAAAGATTAAGTCTGGTAAACACTAAATGAGGATATGTGAGTTGACTGCTTTTAAAGTCATATTTGAAGTTTCTGGTTGCAATATCTCGTATTAATGGAAGCTTTCTATGACCACACAATTTAGATTTGATGAGGGAAGTATAAATTATGAAAACTATGTGTTTTAAATACCTGATCATTACAATAAATCAATGTAATTATCACCCGCCTCAGTTGCGTAGTTAGCTAACGCGCTGGTTTCGTGTTGAGCTAAACTGCCGAGGACGGGGAGATTGAGGTTCTAGTCTCGCTAGGGTAAACTGGGGTGTTTTTCCTAAATTGTTTTCCCCTCTCTATCCACGCAAATGCGGGTTCACTTCCTCTATATTCAACCTTCATAATTCCTAACCCATTAGCGTAAGTAGTACTTAAGCGTATAACCGGAAAGGGTAGTAAGACGCGGTGCTAAATAAAAAAGTGTAACTATCCTATTCGTAACTACAACGTGTATCTCAAACATTGCATCAAACTTTGGCAGGCTATTCCTTGGGTGAAAATAGAATAATTCACATCAGCAACCTAGGGTCCATCTTGAATAATAAGGGCGGTATACACCCCTAAAGAGAGAGCTAAAAACGACTGTTGTGGGAAATATTATGAAAATTGCTTAGGGTATTACAACGAATATGTGTATACTACTTATTGAATCCTTGATCTTTAATAAACTAAATGTGCTGTTACCGTTACCCACCCCCATCATGTAAAAAGGGGGGTGGGGGTTGTAACATTTTTTCTGCAATAAAATATGNGACAAGTGTTAATTCCTGCCAGGTAGGGAGCCAATAAAGCTGTGTTGCTTCACCCCCCTCCTTTCCCCCACTCTTATTATCACTATCTTCCCCTCCCTCCACGAGCAGACTGCATCAGTCCACACGACTTCACTGCATGTTGCGCGTATTACTAGTCAAATGGCAAAGTACACAAACGCAGAAATGACAGACATGGTCATGCTGTACGGTGAAGCTAGAGGAAACGCAAGAGCAGCTGCACGGTTGTACCACGATAGATATCCTGCGCGACGTCAACCTTATCACCGGACCTTCACCGATGTCACTCAGTGACTTCGTGAAACAGGTACATTTCAGCTACGAGGGGGATCTGGTCACCCGAGTAATGTTCGCACTCCAATTGTCGAAGAAGAGGTACTGAATTCTGTGGACGATAACGCGTCAACAAGCACACGTGACATTGCGCATTGAACGAATGTGTCTCATTCCACAGTATGGTGTGTCATGGATGATCAGCTGCTGCATCCGTACCACATGCGAAAGGTGCAGGCATTGGGGCCAGCAGATTATACTCCTCTACATGATTTCTCCTATTGGTTTCTGCAGCAGTGCGGAGTGGTTCTGATTTCTACACTATAGTCTTGTTTTCCGATGAGGCAACATTCACCAGAGACGGTTATTTTAATAGTACAAATAGTCACATTTGGAATGACGTGAACCCTTGTGCAACTGTCATCATGGGCAATTAGCATAGATTTTCTGTCAACATCTGGGCGGGCATTGTGGGTAACCATCTCATTGGCCCTTGCCTGATGCCACAACGCTTTACTGGCCACATTACTGCCAATTTCTGACATTTACATTGCTACAGTTCCTCGAGAATGTACCGCTATCCGTTCGACAACGCATGTGGCTACAACATGACGGTGCCCCACCTCATTTCACAAGAGCTGTGCGTGACTACCTCAACACTGCCTTTCCTGCCCGATGGATAGGAAGAGGTGGGCCTGTTGCGTGGCCACCACGCGCTCCTGATTTTAATCCGTTAGACTTCTTTCTTTGGACTTTGTCAAAGCATTGGTGTACGAGACAGCCGTTGAACCCAAGGAAGATCTGTTAACCAGGATAGGTGCTGCATGTGATGAGGTTCAAGAAACGCTACGTGTTTTCAAAAGAGTACGCCAGTCATTGATACGTCACCTCAATTATTGCAATAACGTTAGGGGCCACCATTTTTAAGACTTGCTATGAATCTGCTTTTGAAGCTAGGAACTAAAACATGCAATAACTACAATTAGTATTTCTTAATTTAGCTTTCAATACTCCAGTGAGTGTAATGAATAAAATCCCACCCAAGTGTGAATTGTGTAAGCATAACTCACCAATGTAATAAATAGCAACACATCGGAGCTTATGAAGAAAGAAAAGTATCCAAGTTTCTCCATCATAACACACAAACCAACCTTGTTTACCAAATGTACGTGATATAGTCACACGTGTTGGTAAAAAATGGCTAAACGACTGCAGTGCGAATTTAAACTGTGATTATGGCTTCCTACCTGGCAGGCATTTGCACTTGTCTCTGAGCTCAAACTTTTGTGATTATCTCGGAAACGGGGAAAGCTAGACAGTTACTCAAAGACACATTTTTTTGTTAATTTTTACTCCCTGTTTTGTAATCTTAAGTCAAAATTGGTAATACTTACTCTGACATATTTTATTGCAGAAAAAAGTGTTACATCCCTCCCCTTTTTTTCATGATGGGGTGGGTAACGGTAACAGCACATTTATTTTAAAAGTGATCGAGGTTTCAATAAGTAGTATACAAAGATTCGTTGAAATACCCTAAGCAGTTTTCATAATATTTCACACAAAATTCGCCTTTAGCTTTAACTTTAGAGGTGTATACCGCCCTTAATAATCAAGATGGACCCTAGGTTGCTGATGTGAACTATTTTATTTTCACCCCAAGGAACAGCCTGCCATAGTTTGATGCAATGTTTTAGATACACGTTGTATATGTATATATATATATTTTTATCATGAATTTAAAACCACAAAAATGCACAATTTATTTACAACGTACTTTTTCAGTAGGAAAACCCACTACTCACAGTAATATATTTTTATAAGATGAAAAATATTTTCATATCCACACAAATATGTACAAAAGTATGCTTTAAAATAAAGATCTACAAAAGTTAAAATAATGCTGTTCAGATAAAACAATGCATGAAATGAAGCAAATTTGGAATGTAAATATGAGAAGCATCTTAGCCAAGATTAGTTTCCATCGTGAGCGTTTCTTTAGGCTAGATTAAGTTTGGTTAGGCTAGTATAAGAGAAAGCATCAAAATGAAGCATTTAAAATGCTAGTGCACTGCCATAATCCAATTTCAGGTCCCAGATCAAAATAACGTTCCAAAATATAATCCGTATTGAAATGTGCTTAGTTTTCCAAATACTATTCAACGTTATTTAAGTATTGCTGGCCAATGTCAACAATATTCTGATTGTTCAAATATGAACTAAGACACCTTAGCTCAGTCGGTAGCGTGTCTGCCTAGTGAGCTAAGGGTCCCGGATTCGATTCCCGGCATGGCCAATAATTTATAATTGATGAAATGTGGGTTTACGTTCTCCCATTGGTAAATTAACGCCCGGGGACTGGATGTTGTGCCTATCCTAGTCTTAATATAGATTGTAAGGCATATGAAGCTACGACAAGTCTATTCAGCTGGTAGTGGAAAACATATGGTTTTAATAAAAAAACTGACCCGGACCACAGGCTGGAAACGGTAATGGATGTAAATTAAAGTTCAAATATTATAAAAACTATTTTCTATTTCTGACTTTGTCCACTGCACTTTGTTAATGTTTGATATCCCTCGACAATAACCTTAACACAATATATATGAAATGTCTTAATGAAGTGCCCGCATCTGGCCGCTATAGGAATACACACAAAACAATTAAAGATAGATCTTGTAGACCGGATGTACTGAGTAGTCTTCACCTACGTTCGTGTGTTGTTTCCCTCATTTAAATAAAATTTAGGGATGCATTTTCCCTAGCACTCTTCAAGTCCTTCCCGCCATAAGTAAAGATTTTACAGAATGGAATATAGCTGGCAGAACTCTAAGTATACATGGTTGAGGGGCGGGTTGTGACTTAAAGTTTAGTCAAAGGTTTTTAAATCTATTATCAAGTATACCCTTGTTAAATTGAATGTATAGTGAGTTGTGTGCATTTGTTCAAGTTTTCCTACATAGAACGCGTAGTAGAATGTTACATTTAAAATACGAGTTGAGTAAAAGGTATTGAACCTTACACCTTGGCTCAGAAGATTTATTGATGTTATAATATTTATTTATATACGTGCTTGAGAAAATGAGTTGAAATTGAGCGATTTTATAGTTAACATTGGTATCCCTTTTTACTTATTATGAACCCAACCCACGCCTCCAAACTTTATAGGAAAGCATGATGCAGAGACTTACCAGGTCAAGTGGGTGACAGCTCTTAGGCCTTACACCCACGGAGGTAGGCCTACTCAACTATGATTAAATTGGTTAGTGATCGAAGTCACGAACTGGTCAGTAAATGGTTGTTACTTATGTTTCGCACACGGGGCTATGAAAATGTGGCGGAATTTTAGTCAGTTTAGTACAAGCCCTTTCTTCGGCCTTCTAGAATATTTAATATGGAGATTGTAATTGAGGAAGCCCGATGACTAATATGTTGAGTTTCCAGCGACTAATCACAGACGATTCGTAAATTGGTTAGCATACAGTAAAACGGGAGCGGAACGCCAATGAAAATTAAATATAAGCGGTGACGTGCAAGCTACTGGTTGGTAATTTAGGTCTTGCCCGAGTCACTTTTGAATCTTATTTGAGTAGCAACAAGGGAGAAAGGCCCTAGTGTTTTTGGTCACGGATAATCTACTTGAGTAACAATCATCGTATGACAATTATTATTAAAATAACAATCGACTTTATTCGAACAGTTACAAAATATGAATGCATCAAAGGGCATTCTCTGGTATTTTAAGTGACTAATGCACATCTTAGGCTTCTGGGTCATTATTTAGAATACTGGATAAATTCCGTAGAGGGACATAGGTTCCGATTAGAACTCATCATTAAATGCCATGCGCTATCAACCCCAACAGGTTAAATGGCTGTAGATTATCAAATATAGTATCATACTAAATTAATGAATCTTGGTAGTGCATGTAATATTACAAATAAGATTAGGACGTAACAACAGTATATACATCAACAAATAAAACACATATACTAGTGTTAAAAAAAGTATTAGTTAAATAAGAAATTTAAAAAAATCAGTCAATCTAAAATGCATCATAGCATTTATAAATGCGAGATCCATTTATTTCTAAGAGGAAGCATACGAAATAATTAGGTGCATTCAAGTCTTGCAAATAATTTACAGTCCATAAAGCACAGTCTAATCATTGCAATAATATCTGCATTCATTTTATTTGATTTTGGGCCAATGATAACCGATTGCTTGAGTTTTAAATTATGACGGTTCAGCATTGGTGTATCTTTGAGTGTAGATGGAAGAAGTAAGAGCTCAAAAAATACACACAGCACATCTCGACATTTGTGTAATATATAATAATGCAGTTTCTGCCGTACTTAAGTTTAATTTCTGCATCTGAGTGTTTTGAAAAGACAAATACCAAAACCATTAACAACATTTAGTATTACTGATAAGAGATACACTATTAGGACCTAATCCTAGCATATATAAAGTTTCTTACTACGCTACTGTGGTATAGGATAGTTAATAGAGAGTTAATTTTTCGTCGTTAAAATCTGAGGGGTTTTGGTGGCTTGGTTCTAGTAGAACTGTACTTAGTAAGGAAAGCTCTAAAGATGCATGCATGTTACTTTAATATAAATGCTAGCTTCTTCATTCCTTGCAATGACTTTTTACAAAATACATTCAATTTTTTAAAAGATACATGCAACCAAATTATATAAAAACGAGGTTTATAAATGACAATAAAAATTAAGTTCCTTAAAAGAAAAAAAAAATTATCTTTGTTATGACAGAACTTATTAGCAAGCAAATGGTGTTTATGATGAATAATATAAATTTCCCCAACTATTTAATCCTAAATTATAAATACATGGTTAAATAATTAGTTTTCAGAGGCAAGTTTATTTGTTGATAAATCTCAAGACACTTATTTAATCTAAAGAAATACCATCAGCTTATGTAAGAAAGTTCTTTCATTGGTGGAAAATTTGAATAAATGGAACTTCTTTTACTATTTGACTAAATGATATAACATATTTTAAATTACAATTTAAAACATGCTTTCGGCTCACCAACATTTAGCTTGTATCATCGTTTTAACAACATTAAATTTGCCTTGCATTATTGGTCGATAGTCTAGACCAGATGATATTCATTTGGAAATGATCAAGCACCGTTTCAAAGAGATTAAAGGTTTGCAATGACTACACTTATTTGCTGTCTCGAATGTCTTCAAATCAAAATAGGAGTATAGGCAAGGCCTTGTGTTTAAATTAGCTGGCTTATCATAGTGTAGCCATAACTGTGAAAGAATTGGTGTATTATAAAATTACCATTAACATAAAATTAAAAATACCAATCTTTGAACAATTTTATATTATTTCCTTTATTTAAGGTTTACATGAGATTTCTACGCTTACATGATTTCTTAAAAGCATTTTAATATGAGAATTCTATGCATATTTACATAAATAAAACAAATGGTCTAGAAATTGTCTAAGGTGCATACTGTTATTTATTTCTCTAGTAAATTAAAAAATATATAATTGTTATTATTAAAGTTAGTTACCATTACCGCAACTTGGAGTGAAATTCAACACGTGCAGTGACCTATACATTCTAATGTTTATAGATCTCATTAAAATTAACTTCAAAATATATAAATCCCACTGAAATGGATACTTTTGTCACAAAATATGAATGGTTATATAATTTAATAAATAGGTTTAAAATGTTATCTGAAGGTACTAAAAATAAATGTAATGTTTAATGAGTATGTGAGTATGTGTTAAATTTCACCCCTGTTTACGGAACTACACACAAGCATATTATATACAACATTTCCAGTTATACAACATAATACTAAAATACAGTTATTTATTTGTAATAAAATGTGTTTTAAAAATTCTGAAAAAGAAATAAAATCATGCAAATATTATTTGGCTTTTACTTTGCAATGAAAATAATATGATTATAATAAATCCAACATGGAAGTACAATAAGTGTAAAACAATTAAGAGATCCTCATAAAGCATTTTCGCCATCCTGTAACATGAAAACAATAAATCCAAAATAGCAATACCATTATTATAGATTATAATAAAATGTATTCATCATACTGTAGAAAAGATGCCCTTGTGTACCTTCTGTTTACCCTGAAAGTTTGCAATTTTACCTTGCTTGGTTTAACTATGGTGTAACTAATAAGATAGGGTCATAGTATCAGTCAAATCAGAGTGAGTGGAGAGTATAGTAAAATATATTTTACCAGAGGCGTTCTCGGATGGTATATTACCTACCATGGACTCAACTGTAAACATTATTTCCTCGTGATACAAAGTATTGTAATGTTGAGTGATAAATACTATATAAAATGAAGACTAAAATATATCGCCAATCTAGTAATCCCTATTGGAATATTTCTCTTAAAGTAGAGTTTGCATGCGTAACTTAATAGTTTGGTCAAATGTCAGAGAAACTGTAAGCCTTAACTGCGCCACTGAGGCTGTATTTTAAATCATTAATAGATAACTATTCCGTAACTTTCTGCTCATAAACATGGGTTGCCTTCAAAGAAAAAAGTAACGGTTTCTAGGCACGTTTCACAAGTTAGCTGGATAGTTAAAACATAATTTACAATATCAATTTAATTGAGTTTTAAGAGTTGACAATATTACTGTGGGGGAGTGGTGTTCATCTAGTGCTTTATGTTTTTCTCGTATAATATAGAAAATGCTACAGTCAATTATAAATTATAATATGCGTTCAAAAGTTGACGAGAACACGTTTTAGTGAACAATTCTCTCCTATTTGAATACTTCTAGTTCAAATTGATTTTTAGGCCAAGGAAGGTAATGAAATACAATTAATAAAACAATTTATGGTGAAAGGAATAAAATAAAAAAAAACTAGTGTTAATCCAAAGAAACTTATTTGGTTCAACGCCCAATTCTATGTACACAAGCTCAATGGTTATGTAGCGTGATTACGTTTGAATTGAAGAAACCCTTTCTTTTTTTGTTTTGATGGCTTCAGAGGTTTGTATTTGATTTTAAATTAATGCAGAATCTATTAATACTATTTAAGACCCTTTCTCCTTGAAACTTTGCACCAAATCAAGTATTTGGTTTCATTTCACATACTGAAGTATTCCTTCTAAATGCCATCAGCAAGATCTTGATAAGATAGTAGAGTTCACTAGGGTGCGGCTTTGTGTTCACGAATATAAATCTTGAATTGCGGTGGATGTGTAAAATATAGTCATAATTAGATTGCACTGGGCAAAGCAAAGTTCATTGTAATGTTAGAAGTAACTTTTAATGATCAAGAGTTTTATTATAGGTATGGGGAGTTGAGGGACACCGACTAAAATGTCAAGACAGGATATCAGATAGCACTAATTACTGCTAGAGGTACCTAATTATGTCTTGCTATGTGAAAGGAGCAAAAGAGAGTAATTTAGTATCCCTCTAAAAGAGGATGGAAAAACTTCATTTGAAAAAGCCCCCCTGTATTGCACAAGGCTGGAATTCAAACTTCAACCTCCCAAGTTACCGATGTGGGTGTTGCCCTACTATGCCAAACTTATCGGTCATGGCGAATGAAGAAATTATCAAATCGTATGTACACATTTTGGTAAGTCTTACCTTTTTACAAAAAATAGAAGAATAACAGTGTTTGCTACAAACTAATAAACTATTTACGGTATCACGTAAGAGTTCAAAAGCACTTCTATTTAAGCTGCACAAGTGGAGGTTTGAAACGCTAATGGATGCATTGAGGGTGGTTTTGCCGGTGCAACTCCTTAGGTCTACTATGAGGATTACCCGCCTCGGTGGCGTAGTTAGCTAACGCGCTAGTTTCGTGTTGAGCTAGACTGCCGAGGATGGGGAGATCAAGGTTCGAATCTCGGTAGGGTGAATTGGGGTGGTTTTTCCTAAATGGCTTACCACTCTCCCCTCACGCAAATGCGAGTTCACTTCCTCTAAATTAAACCTTCCCAATTCCTAACCCATTAGCGTAATTAGTAATTTAGCGTACAAACCGAATGGGTAGTAAGACGTGGTGCTTAATTAATTAATTACTTCGAGGATTAATTCGTTAATAGCTGATGGTACCAGCTAGAAATGATTACAAAAAGTTATGTTCCGATAAAAAAAAGGTGATTACACATTTTATACTGATAAATACCTTCAATGGAGCAAATAAGCCTGTATATTATACAATACTGCAGTGCAACATATATCATTTCTTTACAGAGAAACTGGTATTTGAAGGAAAGTATGGCTTAAAAATATGCTAAAACAGAATTTTAGAAATTGAGCTTTCCTAACTCTGAGAAGTTTGGTCTAGTGAGTCCGTCGAGATGGACAAGTGATTCCAAGTGAAATCCACTATAACAAGTTGGTTCAGTGTGGTGTACCGTGTGGTGTACCGTGTGGTGTACCGTGTGGTGTACCGTGTGTTGTCGAACAGTCGGAGCTACACAAGTAACATGGGTGATGTAAATAATGACTCACGTCTGGATTAGGACTGAATGGGATTATTATTATTATCTATTTTACCACCACGTCTTACTACCCGTTCGGGTTGTACGCTTAAGTACTAATCACGCTGATGGGTTAGAAATTGGGAGGGTTGAATTTAGAGGAAGTAAACCCGTATTTGCGTGGAAGGAGAGTGGAAAACCATTTAGGGAAAACCATTTAGAAAAAACCGTTCGCAGTTCACCCGACCGAGATTTGAACGTTGATCTACCCGTCCTCGGCAGTCTAGCTCAACACAAAACAAGCGCGTTAGCTAACTACGCCACCGAGGCGGGTAACTGTGAAAATATTTATAGCGCCGATTTCACATTTGGAGACCTATAATATTTAGAACTCTTTACTATGGATACATAAATACCTCTCTTGTCCAATATTATATCCATATATATATTTTAAATGTACACACTTATAATATTTGTATATCTAAATAATACTTTTATCACAAGTAGTACCCTACTATCGATAGTCTTCTTTATCGTACACTATCGATAGTAGCTACATTGCTATCGATAGTGTGACTCCTGAGTTTGGGCGCCTATTTCTCAGAAATAAATGTTAAGAAAAGGGAGAATGGGGGTAAAGCTCGAGAATTCTAATGCTTACCTATATTTTACCCAATTAGTTTGTCCATGGAACTCCGTGTTCCAAAACCTACTCTTTCAGTGAATTATTTGGATGGGGAATTGACCTTTCATCAACCTAACAAAACATATGTTTATCTTTCCTTTCATTTCACCATTTAGCCCCCACCCTTTCAACCCCGCATGCCTCGCTCAAGAAAAACTTCGGATGAATGGGAGTTCTTTGAGAGAGAAAAAGCTGGGTTACCTACTGTTAATGCAGCAGAGTGTCGGATCTTAGAGACCATCTTTTGCCTTCTCACTAAATTGTTTACAGATGGGTTTATCGAGTACGGTAGTTGAAATTTTCTTTTAACATTCTTTTAAAATGTAGATTTTGTAAACATTGTTTTAATTACAAAATTCAATATCTGTATAATTCTACTTCTAGTTTTTTTTTTTCCTTTTCTCCTCTTTTTTTCGGGACACTTATTATTGTAGGAATCTGCCAAGAAAAAATAGAAATGACTTAGTTTCATTCTGACAGATTAGTTTTCCATTTACACTAAATTTTAAAAAGTCCTTCACTATCGATAGACAGGTTCGATAGTATCTAAACTATTGATAGCACTGACTATCGATATTTTCCCAACCCTAATCACAAGGTTATTGTAGATATACTTTTATAAAATGAGGCAGTTATGGCAACTTTTAGTGAGCGCTTGTCTAAGCACCCCAAGTGAATTTTCGTATTTTAAATGTTGTGTGTTGGCAAAAAGTAATATCGAATATTATTCTGATTTTTACATCATAAGCAAATATGGCAATTTATGGGTGTTTGATTAAATATTTACGTTTTATATTGAACATTATATTTTATTTTAAGTTTAACAAACAAAAAGTATCATCAATGTTTAGTAGATATGTAGGCCTAATAGTAAATAAATAATATTTAAAACAATTAAATAAACTTGTACAAATATTGCAAGCTATTACCAGTAGGCCAACAAATAAAGTGCAAGAAATTAATTATTTTATGGTATTAAATCTTAATTATAGTTTCAACAATCAATTTTTTAAATGCCATTTTATATCGTCTGAACTAATAAGCTCGTTTCTCGCAAATCAATTGTTTATTATATTGTAACTATATAATAATTTCAGTTGGAGCTTCCTTAGCGGTTTTAAACTACATTTTATTTCGTATTTCTTAGTGTTGAAACGAAGAGAAAAGTGTGGTCAAAAAATCTGTTACCAAACTGGAGATTTTTATATCAACCTGGTCGTAAACAGTAGTAAACAACAGTTATACCGCGAGTGTCAGTCCACTTTGTACTTAAATATCGATACCAATTCATAATGCGATACACTATCAATCCTTTTACGAGGTTATGGGGAAAATGGTCATAAGCATAGTGCGCTGTTATGTTGAACTTGCCATTATCAACTTTACTATTTGATCCAAATAGACTAAGCCAATCCAGAAATATAAATTCAAACGAAATTTACCAGTAGTCATCTGGAGAAGTGACAAGAAAACACTTGGTTAGATAAATACTCCCCAATTAAACCAGAAAAGAATACATAACTTCTTGATTAAGACTTTAAGACACTAGGAACAAGTTATTCACTTACATAATCTTTGGCATTAGGAGTTCGAAAGTCCATTGCCTCACTTTCCAAATGAACGCCACCCATCCCCATATTGATCTATTTACTGTAGTTGTACCCTGTCCACATCATTACTCCTATCTCTTTCAGGTCAATTCTAATGTTATCCTCCAATATACGTCTAGGTCTTCCCAATGGGCTATTCCCATTAGGTTTGCCGGTCAATACGCGGTTCTAAATTCTCCCATTTGCGTTGCATGCCCTGACCACCGTAATCTAACATGGTTGACTATCCTAACAATTTCTTGTGATGAGTACAAGGTTTGCAATTTATCATTATGTAACCTCTTCCACTTACCAGTAGCCTCGTCCCTTTTTGTGTCGATTATATTGCTAAGCACCCTGTTTTCGATCAATTTACTTTTGTTTACAAGGCAAGAGACCATGTTTCACAACCATAGAAAGCAACCTTTAAAACTATTGTTATATACGTTATATCATTCCTTGACAGTAGGCGAGATGTTAAAAACTTACTGACCGAGTAGTAGCATGCATTTCCCGACTCTAAACATCTCCTTGATTCAACCCATTATATATTTAGAAAGTATCTGATAAGTGACGTCCAACCCGTACTCTGACACATGTATTTATCAAACATAACTTATTAATCTTGACAAATTTTGGGTATCCCAAACGTGACTAAAATTTCATATCATTTGTTTCGTTTAACTGAATCATCACCCTTTTTGAAACTATGTATAGTTTATGAATTGCCATGTTGTACTCCCACTTTTATTCTAATATTTGTCAAATAATAACTATCTGATTAGTGGTTTGTGTATTTCATCAAAATCCATACTGACGATCCCCATTTATTTCCACTGAATATGGCGACAATCTCATTAAAATTATATTAGATAAAATTTTGGTGGTAGTGAGATATCTATATACTTTTTATACTCTCTTAGCTCCCTTTTTGAAAATATGTTTTATTAGACTTTCCTACCATTCTTGTAACTATACATCATAGTTCCATATAAAACACAGTAATTTATAAATTGATATTATTCAAATTTCACCACCTCCCTTTATTGACTCTGCTGGAATGGAATATATACCTGTTATTCAAGCGAGTAATAAATATGATCACACACACTTGCCTCAAAAATTAAAATGGAGTATTGACCTTTGAGAGCAGAGATTAATTAAAATTTTCACCATTTAATAGTTTCTTGTCCATCTTAATTTACTTGGTGAAGACAATTTTACTATTAAAATTAACAAATTAATAGTAATCATTATTATTACAATAGATCTATAAATAGTAATACTGTTGATCATAGTTATAATACATTTGATTTTTACCTTTTGGTATACTAATATTTGCGTTTGATGCATGTGAAATTTCCCACTTCAATTTCAAATCCACAACTATACACAAAATAGTGCAACCAACATGCTTGCTATCAAATTAAGTTTCTCTAATGAATATTCAACAAAAATAATCATAGAGTTACAACTCTAAACAAAAATATTTACATTTTAAAAGAATAGAAGATTAAAAAAATATGTATACATAAAATATGTTAGCTATTTTTTTCATCACTCACACATACATGCAAAACACACTTAGATAAAAAAAAAATCAAACCAGGCAGCGAACGCAGTCAATACCAGAAAAATATTTATAACACAATCATTACTTTTTTTTAAACAAAATGTTTAAAATTGTGCATTTACTATAGAGTGAGAAAAAAGTTGACCCCGATGATGGAATTATAAATATACATTTCTAAAATCGAGCAATAATAGATGTAGTTTTTTAGACACTGTTGTTGATTCATTCAATTTACAGTCTTGAGAGTATTTTAATTTAATTAGGTACAGAAATTGATATTGGTAATAAAGAACTTGTCATTAAAGTATTCCAAAATAATGAATATAATTAATAATACTTTGTCAAATTATTTTTAAATCATTGTTTTTATTGGGATTATTAAATTAAATTATCTAGGGAATTTTCACTGTCCCTTAGGGTTTAGTTGAGAATTAAATGACAGAGATATAGTGATGTTGGGACGTTTTAAAGATTTCACTTCAAATTTTAAAATTTTAAAACGGTTTATTTTTACAGCTAAAAAATAAATTTAATAAAACACACTACCAAGATTTAACATGGAGAATTGTTGATGCATAATACTTTTTATCACTTTAGTTAATAGTGTTTACATCATCTTCATTCAATTATGCAATTTTTTTTTCATATTTGCGACAGTAATATCGGACATATTTTTCTTGTAATGACTTAATTCTCCATGAAACTATCAGCTCATAAGAAGCAATTGATATTATTAGATACTAAGTTCATACTATATTTCTATAAATAATACCACACACCTTAAGAAATTTATTTTGGAATGTTTTTGACGTATATACATTGGTACTTGTATTGGCAATGGAAATTTGACTATCATTTCCATTCCTATTAAGCTTAGCAAACCAATGGTAAAACACTCCCAATAATTAGTCATTAAAACGTTATGTACATATATAGAATTGAGATTAGAATATAATACTGTAAATATGTTAAATTTTTCAATAGCTGACTAATACTGAAGAATTAATGTTTAACCTTCTAATTAAAGACTACTATTTGTTGAGTGGCTCATCCCTCACCTGGATCTGTATGTTTCTAACCTGACATGAACATCGGACTGTTTGTAAACATTGTCAACAACACCACATCAAGCTCATCAACACACCCCACTCTTATTTAGAGATAGAAACAAATCTGAAAACAAAAGAGAAACAAAACATTTCAATAAATTATGCAATACGTGTTTCAACATGAGACTAGATAAAGGAAGGTTGTTCGCTGTGTGAAGATTTATGCCGTTATCTAGCACAAGATTAAAATGTCATAAAAATTATTATTATTTTGTTTTAGCACCGCGTCTTACTAGCCGTTCGGGTTGTACGTCTATTCACTAATCGCATTAATGTGTTGGGGATTAGGAAGGTTTCATGTTGAGGAAGTGTACCTGCATTTACGTGTAAGGAAAGTGAAAAACCATTAAGGAAAAACCATCCTCAGTACACCCGACTGGGATCGAATTCCGATCTCCCAGTCTTTGATAGTCTAGTCTACTGCGATATTAGCGCCTTAGACCATGCGGCCACCAAAGAGGGCATAAAAATTATTAAAGGTAACCTTATAAAATCGCAAAATATAACATTACGGAACGGTATAGGGAGGGTTGTAGGGGGAAAGTCCAATTTTAACCCAAATTGACCTAGTGCTTCCATCTGTGAGACCTTCATGAGACCTTATATTATGGTTAAAAGAGGTCTCTGTTATTTAAATTAATAAAAAAAAAAGGATATTTGCTAGGATCCTTGTAGAGTTTGAGATATAAAAGGTGTCCTGGAAAATGGTGAGTGGAATTCAAATAACACTGTCAAAACTTCCAGCTTTAGAATTAATTTGATGTTGCCGAATGCCGCATCACGATGGGACACCTACTTTGGCGTAAAATTGTTACTTTGATCACTCCTTAAATTACGAACGTCTTCAAGATAAATTAATTAGAAACTAGTGCCAACCCAAACACGGCGAACATACCCTTTTATGTAAAATCAATAAATTAGGGATGAATTTATTTCCTGGAGTTAGTTCATTTTGATGGGAAATGATTTAATAATATTTGAATGTGAACTATTAGTAATTATTTTATTTAAGATCATTTTTACATATTTGTGCAGTGTTCCCATGAAAGTAATTAATTTTTTAGTGAATAAACAATATATTAAATTTGTAAATTTGTATATTAAATATATATGTATATTAGAGATCCATGTCAATAAATAATTTAAATTAATCCTCCTTCCAAAGAAAGAAATGTTAACTCTGAGCATGCTCTGGTTTTATAACATAAACATAACATCAGTACAATTCCTGATTAAAGGGAAGTTTTAAAAATAAGCATATTTATTTCGAGTTAGCGAAAATAAATAATTACAAAATTTAATATAAACTTCTGGTAAGAATTTAATTTAATTTTCAAAATAATTAGGTTGTGATAGCCTTAGATTTTTAACTTTATATTACTGATACATAGATCTAAACTAAAATAAAATTGAAATATATGCTTATTAATTATTTGTTAGGATGTATAATTATAAATGTATCATGTTAAAACACCTCTTGAGCTTTTCTTATATATTTTAGTCTAAAACCAGTAGTCCATTCATTGTTTTTGCTAACTTTACTGTATCGATATAACAAATAATTTCAAACTAATTAAGAAATTTTAATGAAAAGATAGATTTCATTGAAGCCCATATATAAGAGATAAAATCTTATTAAGCAACATAATAGACCTTGTCCAGGCCTACAGTCAAGTTAGAGTGATTATCATATTACTGTTTATCCTACATTATTCCACTAATACATTCCACCCAGACACAATTAAATGAAGCCCTTTGTCAAAGAAACGATGTTTTTTCTCACACAAAAATCTACTTTCTAAATTACATTCATCTGTTCATGAGCTTGGTCTAGCTAGAAAATAATAACAAATTTTATTTCTTGTGGTTATATTGTAAAATTAAAGATAGATAACTCTTTAAATTCTTCTCGATGGTGTGTTGCAAGTTTTTAATAATAAATAACATGCACATCCACCAACCAGCTCTAGTTCCCAAACCCCAAAAAATTCAGTGTCATCTTAATAAGGGTTTTTAGAGTAACGGAAAGCTTTATATTCAGATTGTTGCTTTATTTTAACATTTATTTAATTTCTTTTCTCAAGTGCTTGAAAGGAAGAGTTATTAGCACACAAGATGATTCAAATGTTGAAATTAAAATCTCTCTAGCCCCACCTGACCACACCCCACGAGAAGACATGGACATCCGTCCCCCCAATCAGGATTCGTATCAAGTCATTCAAAGGTTGTCGTTCAGTATTTGCATCCCAACGCCTCAAAAATAATTTCTACTTAAGGAGCCTCCAAGTATGTTCAGTGGGTTGACAGAAATAGCCATTAGTCTCGTCTAGTCTGGATTGATGGTGAAGTGTCTTGTAAATAAAAGTGTTTGGTTTCCTAAATGTTTTCCCGCTCTCCCTTCAATAGCATGAGGATTATATTCTATCCATTATCGTAGTGAGACGTTAGTTGTTTATATTCTCTCTGCACAGACAGAGCTGTAATAACGGAGGAATGAGGAAGGTATAGTTTTCAAGGAATGTACCCACATTAGCGTGTATGGATCATGGGAAAAAAACGCCCTTAGTACACGAATCCAATATTGGGTCTTAATAAGGACAGACAATTGCCTATTTGAGCAAAGGGGTGCGTGTTTAAATAAAAAAAAGGGGTACAGAGTTGAGCCAAAGTGTAAAGTGATACGTATCACTAAAATAGGATACATAGTTGAGCTAAAGGGATGCGTGTTCATTTATAAAAGGGTACGTTTCAACTAAAAGGGGAAGCGAATTGAGCAAAGGGGTTACGTGTTCAAGGGTACAGAGTTAATTAAGCAAAAGGGGTACGTATTGACCAAAATAAGGTACATAGCTGACCAAAAGAGGTGCATGTTCAATTTAAAAATGGGTATCGAGTTGAGCAGTGAAGGTTTAAAAATACCCCATCACAACTGATATGTCGAAATACCAATCTGGGTGCATCCTGTTGACCTAGAGTAGGTACAGCGTAAAAAGGTCATGGAAACCGGATGTAAAGTTAGGTCAGTTGGAGTTGGGGGTTAGAAGGAGAAACGTTAAATAACACATGCGGGCTACAATATCGCCTCACTCAGTGGGTGGAGCCATGCATCCTGATGCTACTGACGGGATGAGCCTAGAAACTATGTTTAGCAAAAATGAATTACGAAAGGGGTTTTCTAGGAATCATTTTCAAACCCTTAAAATGTTTTTATCAAGCCACGTTCCAAGAAAAAAAAATTGATTTTGTAGCCCATCCATCTTAGTTGAGATATAGCCAAGTGTTAAAAAAAATTAGTCCCGTAGACTCTTTGTGGGAGATACTCAATCCCTTCCTTTTATTACTGAGAGTAAGAATTACACTGCCGAGATTAATAATATCAATGGTGAGACGGTCCAAATTTTTCTGGGGATCTAAAGACCAGACGGTGGCCAAAACAGTTTAAAATTTTAAAAAGTGTGTTTTGTTTATGTAAAAGAAATTGAATTAAATAATATCTTTTGAAGGTCAGAAATTTCAAATAAACTGTCAAAATAATTTTCTTACTTCCTTGGGAAGATGTATACAACATGGTGGTTCTGAGAATCAAAATTGTGTGCGTAGCTAAATGAGGTGTCAAAAGCGTTTGTTATTTTGAGCGTGGAATTAAAACATGTTGTCAAATATTTTGTCACAAGATAATGTTAATAGGTGAAGAAAAACCCATGTGCGAAGTTTCCACCTTAACTTTAATTGCAGCACCACCTACAGTTCAATCTGGGCAACTAACATTTATGAAAACATTTGAGAAAATCAATAACTTTGTACTTGGGTCAGGCAATAAAATCATATTAACTTTAGACATAGCTTTGTATAAACCTGTTCAGCAGCTGAAAATGGCACAAGAATCAACGGAAATGGGTAATGAAACCTGGTGAACTACATATATTCATTGCCATGCTACCTATTGTTGGGGAATTCATTCAGGACAGTGGTATTCCTGAAATGTGGAGAGACAGTAATCTGTATGGTATAGCAATTTCTTGACATATTCATGAGGGTAAACGTGCTCGCAGGGGATTAAAAGCTCATCTTACAACTTTGTCGGCACTTTCAATGATTTTACTTGAATAGTTCAGTCAAGAACAAGCAAGTAAGATAATGCAGCCACGCAGAATATGATATCTAGATAGAGTAATTCCTCACTAAAGCATATATAATAGCTTTGGCTATTTTATTCTTAATATGCAATCCCTTACATTTATAATAATTGTACAAGTGGCAGCATTAAGCCAACTACCGAGTCGAAGGTGGCTGAGTTATCTGATAGCTCGTGATGTTAATAAAATCACACATTTGTAGCCGACGATTTCCGCACGTCTGTTATAGACTCTGCCTTAATTTACGAGTTAGGAATGACCCTGAGCACGGAACGATTCCTGGATAGCTCAGTGGTTAGAGCATTGGCGTTCTAGTCCAAAGGTCCCGGGCTCGATTCCCGTGTCCAGGTGTCATTTTTAAATTCACATCATATGATATTTAGCTGTAGTAAATCCTCACTGAAAGCATACATAATAGTTAAGGCAATTTGATTCTTAAATGATTACTAAGCTATATTCTAAAAAAAAAAACTATTACGTTTTAAGTTTAAATTTGTTTATCTCTCTACTAAATCTATTGTTCTAAACCAACTTGTACGTACTTTTTATCATATACCTGTGTCCCGATATCCCCCTGCCTCACATCATATGCATGAAAACTATGTTTTGAGCCATTTGTTAAAATTAGGAGGTTCATTTATATTCTGACATTTTTTAACCACCTATTTAATAAAAACACTTTTTGACATCTCATTCAACTTAGTACACAATTCTACCCTTTTGATTTTCAACATGGCCATCTTGTTCTTAGATCTCCAGACAAATTTTGAATTTATAACCATTTATAGAATTATTCTTCGCAATAAAAGGAAGAGATTTAGATATCTTACACGCTTTTATCGTCAAAGAGCCCACGGGATGACGCTTGCCCCCACCCCCTCCCCCGACTATCACAGCTAATAAACAAACTAACAAAAATTTTGATATGATGTAATGTGCTTTTATAAGCCTATTTCCCTAAGTCTCTTATTTTTAGCTTACCATTATGGGTTTATTAAAATGCAAAATGACCGTCTATAATTTATAGTTTGGCAGGTATCTGTTTTTATTCATGAAATACTGGAAAGTGGTACGCAATTGGCGAAAGTTTGATAAACCCTGACCTGGATTAGCTATTCAAAAACCTTTCACTTAAATGGCATATAGACATTTGCTCTCTAATCGAATCCTCAAATTTTAGTCTAAACTAACTCACTTTAAATAAAACACCGAGAAGTGTAATATTTGATGGTTTGAGAAAGACAAATAAATATTGTCCTAATAACTGTCATCAAATAAATTGTGTTAATTTTTCACTTTAAAATTATTTTCGTTAACTCATTTGATATGATTTGAAGGAAGATGATGAAATAAATTATGAATATAGTAAAAATACTACTGACAGCAATTTTTTCCATTCATTTCTTGTGAATATCAAAACTTTAGCTAAATCTACACCCCAAAAATATAAAAAATATTACTGGGCAAAGCTGATCAATACTTTCTTTTAGTATATTGCCTAATGAATTATACAAAAATTACAAACAATGTTCGGTAAAATTAAAATATTATTCTTTAACTTGACTGGTATAATATTGGTCAATAAAAATAAAATGTACCATAATATTTGCATTACTAAACTTTCTTTAAATCATCCCTGTAATTGAGTATCCGTTTTTAATTTTTGCAAAAACTTTAGATATTTTATTTTGTCACCGCGTCTTACTACCCATCCGGTCTACACGCATGGATATGTACTGAAAGCAAACGGGCCGAATTTGTGTACCTGCTTCGGGTCAAATCAAGTGCACACTGTAGGTGCATCAAAAATGCACCAATGTTTGTAGTCTCTGGGCAATAGCAACACCTGTTGGTTCATTCACGACACATTTCTATATCACTTTGAGTTGTATTGTTTTTGCATCCTAACCAACATCAATTAACTTAACCTAACCGAACCCTGTAGTTTTATTATCTTATTGTAATTATTGTACAGGCTGTTTACATGTTTACAATACATGTTTATCATGTTGCCACGTTTTGCAGTGGTTTTTTCCCCTTCTATGCTTTGGATCCATATCTTTGTGCGCTTTTAATGTGAGGTTTCTTCCTCTGTGCACTTTTGATGATCTCCATACACGCATGTGAATTAATTATCATAATGCGTCAAGCATGAGAGAGGTTGAATTTTAGTAGATGTTCCCACATTTGCTTGAAGAAAGCGCGGGAAACAATTTTAGGAATTAATATCAGTACACCCAACTGCGATTCAAACATCGATCTCCTCATCGCTAGTTCAGGATATTGAGAATGCTAACTAAGCCTTAGACCATTCAAGCACTGAAGCGAAATTCTATCGATATTAATGCTCCAATAAGTTTCACACAATCCCATTAAAGCTTTCTTTTGACCAAATTTGTTGTTTCTATTATATTAAGCAACATTAACGTTAGCGGATTATCTCATTTATAATTTCCTCGTTCTAAGGAGTATTATAAACACAAAATAATTGCACTATATTTTGATAAATACGTCTTGGATAGGTATTTGAACCTTTATCATGACATAATAACCAAGAAAAAATGGATATCTTAATGCTAAACCAAATTATGATATGTCATAAATGCATGTCAGGGACCGTGATAAAAATATTGTATACCACCTTAGCAGAGGTTTTCTGAACTAATCCTTTATATTTAGCATTGTTACTCAAATATTTCTAACAAATCTTTGAGTATACCATTGATTCTTTTAGCATTTATAAATAATTTTGGACATGATTAAAAAAACTTTACCGGGTTATCAGAAAATAGCACTTTCGGTGGTTGTTTTTCTTTCATCTGTAAGATGCTGATTAACAGTTATATAAAGGAAATGAAACATATTTTAATAGTAATCATTACAATATCGGCCATCACAACTTTTAATTCTACATGTTTGTCAATCAAATGATCGTGAATGAGACTTACCTCACCCTATACATCCTATGACTAGAGGCACGACTAGCGCGAGTACCAGGGTTAACACCTGCCCAAAGGTCGATACCGATCCATCCACTGCTATGCTAGACACCAGCGGTTTGTTGTCCTCAAAACGATCTTCAGCGGTCAAGCGGTCTCCGTATTTGTCCAAAAGTTCCATAATTACACCATTGGTCCAGCCAAATCCTAGCTGAACATTATATTCTCCGCCACTCCCATGACCCCCAGACACTGTTGCATCATACTAAAACAAACAAACATGCCAACACTTCACACCAAATATTCAAGGCCTGAATTAACTAAAGATTGAAATCCGTTCCAGCGCAAGGATATAAATGGTGCAACTTTGCGCCCAAGATACGCCATATTTATTTTCTCCTTTTCAGTAGGCACAAGATAAGGAACAAATTGGAGACAATAACTATGTCACCATAATGTTATCGTTTGTGCTTTATTTGACCACTCCTCTTAAAGAATTTACTCCCAAAATCAATCAACTTTATTTTAAGTTTATACTAAGGAATGACAGTAAACACAAATATTGCTAATATATTTTTAGTAAACTTACTTACTTTGTGGCATTAGGAACTCAAAAGTGCATTGCCGCAATTATAAAAGTACGCCACCTATCCTTATCTTGAGCTAGTTATATCCAGTCCCGTAATCTAGCAACTAAATCAAAGTGGGATAATTTCTTAGGTCTTTTCAAACCACAATATTATTAACTATGGAGTAATTATTAGTTTAAAGCTTTTTTATACCAATGAAACATTTATAGAAATCTTTAAACCAGTTTTAAAAATATACTAAAACGTAATACTTACTGAAAATACGTAATTATATTTAATGAAATACAAAACCTCATTGGAAATAGAGAAATATTCCACCATTTGTGGTTTTATTTTATGCTTTTTGTTTTATTAATACTATTTTGTTTAATAGTAATGAAGGACATGCCTTGGCGTTATATGAATGTTAAATGCAATAATATCAGGTAATTTATGTTTTTTTGTACAACTATAACACTATCTAGATTTAAATAAATTATGTTCTTGTAAGACGTTTGTTATTTTAATTAAGCTCAACGTTCATTGTAGCACAGATAAACAAGTGTATTTTTAGGTATTACGATGATTTGGCGCCATTTTAATTAATTGAAGTGGCATGGTTACAAGTAGCACCTATTGAGTGTACTTAAATAAACCGCGCATGCTCTGTTTAGTGAATATGTTTCAAGGCGCAATTTTCAAAGTAACGCCGGTGCATCTATTTGCGCCCTTTAATGAATCCAGGCCCTGACGTTCATTTAAATTGGATTTCCTATTATTTTAAAGAATAGTGTTAATCTTATTCTTAATAAGTTAAAGTCTCAGTAACTACAATAAGCAGTTTATACAAGCTAATTTAGGCCAATACAACCTGAGTAATTTTAAATGAGTTTTCATTTAAGAAAATCTCTTAAGAGAAGGAAATAAACCCGAAAAAATACAGTCTCTAGGGGATTGAACCCCGGCATACCTTGTCAGAGACTGGTGTACCAAGTACTTGAGTCCTCACAATGCTTACGAGCATGTACAATTACTCGCTTTGCTCCTTGGGGTTGCCGCCCCCAAACCCCCAGTCATCAAATTTGGCACGCTTATAGCAATTGGATGCCTGTCAAATGTTATGATTCTAGCTGTCCCATAAGTGTGCCATAATATTTAAAAAAAAGTGAGGAAAATGTGCAAAATTTACCTAAAATCAAAAAATCTAGCTTTATCTCGTCAAAGCAGTTTTTTTGTTAGGTCTTAACGTTTAGCCACAAGAGACCTTCAAAAAAGGTCCGCACCGATTTTAAAGTTGCTCCGCCATTTTCAATGTTTTTCGGAGGTTAAAAATTTAAATTTTTAACTTTTTGTAATTTTCCCGTTTGTTACAGGCTAGAAGCTATAAGTTTGCCAAATTTCAAGTTTCTATCTCATCTGGAAGTGGGTAAACATTAATGTCAGTGTGTGAGTCAGTCAGTCATGTGGCTTTATAGTAGTATAATTTGATTGTACAATAAGCCACAAATAGTTCTGAACTCGCCTTGTAGGTCAAGAGTTGCAAGAAGTGGTTAAAATGACAGCTCTGGGCTAATTTCTCCCATAAGGTTAACAATGATCCACCACATTGTGAAGTTGGGCCACTTTCTCCCACATTGATCCTTCTCATAGAGCAAATGGATTACTTTCTCTCATAAGGATAGCGTTAATAAGTGGCGGATCTGGAAAACGTATTTGGGGGTGGAAGAAGAGGGGGCAAACTAGGCGTTTATAAAATATTTACACCATTAATTTGATAAATCTTTTATAAATCACTAATATTTTATCATAATAATACTTCGTATTGGGTGTTACTGGTTTAGCCGTTTATTAAAATGTCTCCCAGGAGGCACTGCGAGAAAGAGACTAACGTCACCTCCCACCTATAACTAATGTTGACTAAACTATTTAATTTTGATAAAGACTTGTTGTTTCACCTGATGAAATCAGGCTATGATATTCTGATATTCACAAGCACCCGAGCTTTTAGCGTAATAAAATCGTTACTACAAAGGTTAGTACACAAACTTTCTTTTCAATATATTATCATACAAAGCATAAAGGGTGATTTTTTTATGCCTCCATTGATTAACACATTTGTATTATTTTGTAGTGACCGTATGCAAGAGTGTCACATTCATTATCTAAAATATAGCGTCTGTCATCTCCGGGGGAAAGTGCAAGTTTATTAAAGGAGATACTGTTCAATTGATGTTTCTCACTTCTTATCATCGACATATTGGGGTAGTGTAAGATCCCCTACTTTAAATATTTTTTTTATAATGGTCATGATTAATTTTATTTTTGAGAGATGTTTTTGACACTCCTTTACCTACTTTTTTCTCCTCAAGAGACTCCTTTTGAATCGAGTAAAGCTTCGGTCGAAGTCCCACAAACTCTCGAATAAACTCTCCCCTCATCTCATTCTCCATTTTACCCAGAGCTTTTTTATTGCAGGCGCTGTGTAGAAAATGTATTTCTGGATAGCCTGAAGTGTCAAATCGGTCTATATTATCAAACATATCCACATACACATTTTCAGTTTTCAATTCGTAGCAGAGGGAGTCTGTGCCTGAATAAGAGCTTTGCATTTTGTACATATTTCCTTTTAACATAATCATAATGAATGTTAAGCATGATAACCTTGCTTATATCTAGGATTGCAAAGCCTACATGGATAGGCTTGTTCAAAAGTAGGCTTATTTTTCTCATGTGAACCCCAACTAACTCTTCCGTGAAGATCGTATAAGTAATAAATGCTGGTGAACAATACTCTTATTCAGATTTTTTTATTATTTAGTAATTTAACATTTACACGATGTCTTTGATTCTCCATAGACTTCCCGAATACTGCATTGTTCATGAGTTTGAAAATTTCCTTTTCAAATCTATTTACTGCATTGGGAAGTATTAAAATCAATATAGCTTCAACCAAGCGCTCTGATTGAAAGTGAGGACTCGGTGTATCTTTTGAAG
>CABFWB010003173.1:59588-85551 GCA_902151455.1 Timema bartmani | reverse complement strand
TCAGATCTCTGCGTGCCGTAGATTTGGTTGGGCATCGCACACAAACCAGCACAAACACACATACACACAGAGACAAACACTTCCTTTTATTACTATAGAAGATTATTTTGGCTCATATAATATTTGAACCATGCCCCCATGTGCAGCACATAAAAAAATTAACCTAAAGGGAAGCTTAATTATGGGTCACTTTTAAGGTAAGACATAGGCCTATATTAATATACGGATTAATTGGCATAACAGAAGAACACAGAAGGCGTTATTTTAAATTAACCTTTTTCTTTTTGGTCATATTATTATAAATTAAGGGAGGGTGAAACGAGACGTTAGTTAAGAGCAGTATTTTTGCAATTTTTATGTCAAAACTGTTTTTGGTCAAAATAAATAAAATATTACTCCAGCAGAAATAAATAGTTTAATTTTCTTTACAATGTGATATCAGCAGTTGTTGAATATCTTTCCAGGGTGTCCTTGAATTTAATGACAACTTTTTCTCTTAATTTAAAAAGTTTCTCATCTAATGCCGATATGCTCATGAAAGATATTCAACTGTTGATATCACCATGTGAATAAAATTAAACTCTATGTTTCTACTGGTGGAATATTTTATTTATTTTGACAAAAAAAAATGTTTTGCTATAAAAACTGCGAATATATTAGCCTTTTCTCTTGTCCCATACATTCCCACCTTTAGCTACGGAAATATTCCATTTAGAGAAGAAAATCAAAATATCCATTCGCTTTAATCTTACTCGCACATTTGTTTTAAAAGCAGAGTCCAACCGATTGTTAAAACGCATTTTTTGAGTGTGCTTGTTAAATATTTTTTATGTCACCCGCACAGTTTGTGTGTCTATCTATTTATATCTTTCTTCTTCACCATATCTTTCTTCTTCCATTTCCTCAATCGATTTTACCTTCTTTTCTTTTTTTTGCCCCTCAAGAGCCGAGAGTCTACTTTATGTTTCGTTTTCCCCTCCCCCCCAAACCAGGCCTCTCTCCCCTCTTCCTCGTGCAAATAAAAGTGTATGCGGGCGCGGCGCGGCGCGGAAGGGCCGAGGAAAGCTGGAAATCCGAGAAGAGATATCTGCACTCATTCTGGCCACACCCTTCTCTAGGGCTTTCTCTGTCCGTCCTTCTACAGGACTTTCTTTATCATTCCTTCCCTAGCACTTTCTCCATCAGTAATTCTTTAATATTTTATTTATCAGTCCTTCTCAAGGACCTTCTTCATCAGTGCTTATCTATGAATAGCTGCATCAGTCCTTCTATAGGACTTTCTCTATCATTCCTTCTCTATCACTTTCTCCATCAGTACTTCTTTAATATTCTATTTATCAGTCCTTCCCTAGGACTGTATTCATCAGTCTTTCTTTACGACTTTATTCATTAGTCCTTCTCTAGGGCTTTCTACATCAATCCTTCCTTAACACTTTATCTATCAGTAATTATCTAGGACTATCTCTAGGGCTTTCTCCATCAGTTATTCTATAGCACTTTCTCTTCTAGTACTTCTCTAGCACTATCCCCATCAGTAATTATATAGGAGCGTCTCTAAGACTTTCTCTACAGGTGCTTCTTTAAGGCTTTCTCCATCAGTCCTCCTCTAGGTATTTCTCCATCAGTCTTTCTCCAGGAATTTCTCCGTAAGTCCTTCTCTAAGAATTTCTCCATCAGTCGGACCAAATATTCCAGATGAGCTAGTTTAAGTATTGTCCGATGCCTTAGCTCAGTTGGTAGGACTTATGCACATTCAACTAAATAAATCAGAATCATTTCCTGACATGAACGAAAAATTTACGGCTTGTGAAATCTGGACTTTCCCTTTCACGGTGACGAATTAATGGGCGTGGTTCTGACGTTGTGTCTCTTCTAGAATTAAACTAGTTTTTCAGTTGTGTGCTGATATAATCAAACTGTTTGGAAAGTGCACTTAAAATACTGCAAAATTATAGTAATTAATTAAATACTTGTTTTCCACGAATCAATTCTATCGCTCTAGTCAGGAGGGACGTGTATTCTAAAACAATCGGTTACACTGGTGTCCGGATGTATTGCTATACATTTTATTTTTGTACTATGCCAGTTTAACACAAATATAAAGATGGCTTAGAGGAAGTAGTGGATAAGAACGCAGAGGTCGGGAAAACAACCTAAATAGTACCTAGCAGAGATTCGAACCACCACTTCAATACCGCATATCAATTAGATTGCTAGCTTACACCTTAAACTTTGCTATCACCTGTGTGTACAGAATTATTGCAATATTAATAAGACGGTGGCATTGAACCTGTATTTTTTTTATAAAAATTCGATGATATATTATAACAAACATTTTATATATTAAAAAAAGAACTTGATTTTTTTAATCACCCCGTATCACTACCTCTTCAGGTTGTGCGCGTTATATATGATAAATTACTCTAATGGGGTAGGGATGAGGAAGAAAGAATTTTGCGTGGAAGGAGAGGGAAAAAGCATTTAGGAAAAGCACCCTCAATAGACCCGACCGGGATTCGAACCCTGATCTCCCCGCCATAAGCAGGCTAATCTAACACGAGAGTGATGCCTTAGATCATTCAACCACTGAAGTGGTAGATAATGTCTACTCTCAGGAATAATATTTTAATCACTGTGAAGATAAATTTCAAATTAGTTTTATAAACGGCTTTGTTTTATGCACATGTGTGCTGAATAGTTTTAAAATCCCTCTTATTGTTTGTTAATGTTAAATGGGGAAAAATGGAACTCATCTTCTGAAGAGTAGTTTTTAAGGACACATATTCAATAGAATGTAAACTTCAGGTCTATGACACTCGGCCTAATATATTATTTATTCACATGATATTTTTTGTCTCATTACAAAATGGTTATAGTACAATAATCTTTTTCAATATGTAGTGGATAGGTTATATACGAAAATAAAGTGGATAATTCATTTGTCTAACCGAACTCCTTACACAAACGCTATTGTTGTTGTTGTTTTTTTTATCCCAAAAGACATTGACGTTTTCTATAATACGGTTTCAAAAATAATAATTTTTAAAGATGGAAAAAAAAAGTTACAAGAGCTATCTTCATTTCTTTTAAAGGACAATCTCTCGAATGACGCAGTTATTTCTCCATGACCCTATTCGTGTTTCTTTGTCTGATCTCTATGATTTGCACGTGATCAGAAGGAAAGGATGTATTGGGTGGCACAATGGATGCCTCTCCAGTCCTTCTTTTGTCTATGGAGAAGATTTGAAGAGGAACTATTGTTTCAGATGTTCACTGCGATATACGAATGAAGGTTCAAGTGTTAACGAAGATATTTTAGATACCAGCTGTGATGAAATAGGCCTCAAGTGTTTCACAAATTATACAGGGTGACTCAGAATATTTACATAATCATTTATTTACAATCGTATATAGGTTTTAGTATTTCATCGAATCGTGCGTTAAAAATTAATGGTACGGCACACCGCACAGACTTTCTCTCGCTTTTATTTTAAAATTGGGACATACTCGCTAAAAATTAGTAGATTATGTGAAATGAAAAAAAAAATTTTTTTTCAGAAACACTCCACCAAAGACCATAATTGAATTAATTGATACAGTTACAGAAACAATTTCCACTAAAGAGCATAACAATCAATTTCACTTTTCAAAGAGCTACCTATATAAAATAATATATTTAATTGTAGCTAAGAAAATATTGGTTTTATATAAAATACTATTACTATTACTAGGTGTTCTGTCTCAAACAGGACAACTTCTTTTGTCAGTGAACTTAAGAACCTCCAATGTGCTCTGTCCTTTGCCTCCTCATTCAGCTCAAAATTTTCCTCTTTCCTTCAAGTGATTTAATATTTTAATCCTCCTTCCTAAAACTATATTCCAAATAAAAGATTTTTAAATTTTATAGTATAAGAACTCCACAAAGATAAGTTAATACTAGAGACACCGACTTTTCGCGAATCTTTTTTCACTAAAGCTTTTAAAAATCCATTTTCTAAAAGCGCCAAAACTTGTTTCAAGCTCAAATAAATAATTATTACATATTTTTGAGTTCACGAAATTGAAGTTTTCTCGGGAATTCTTGGTAATACTCGTATTTTAAAAGGAAATTCATACTTTACAATCTATTACGCATCTGGAATAGTTGAGATATGATCAAAATGGAACATATCTGCTTATGTAAAGTACCCTCAAAGTCATTTTAATGGGAAAACCAGAATTACCATTTTGATTTTAACGTTAAACAATATCTAGATCAAAAATCTAATCAAATTCGTTAAAACTAGTTTTAAGAAAGTGCTTTCTTTCTTTTTTCTATTCAGTAAACTACCCTTTATTCTAGAGCTAGATATTTAATTCCAAAAAATTCCTTGAGGGAACCTTATGAAAACTTTAGATACCAAGTTTTAGCCCGGTAGGTAAAATAGTTTTGGCTCTATCCCATGTATTCAAATATGATAGAAATAAATCAAAATTTTCCGAACACCTCAAAAAATCAGGACCTAAACCGAACCCAATGAACAAAAGTATGAAACTAATTTACAACACCTCAAAAGGCACAACTACGAACACAGCTGAAAATATTTTTATTCAAACTGCCTTATTAAATAATAAAAATGTATTGAATGAACAAACAACTTTTGAGAATCATATACTCATCAATACCCTAAGAAAACTCCCTCAACTTAACCAAAATCATAAAAAACCTCCAACCCTGTCTGCATCCGCTCAGCCTTCCATAGTAGTAAATTACCTGTTCGGGCCAGTGTCGAGAAGAATTGTACCCCTTTTCTCATGTTCTTTTTGTAATTATCTTTTTCCAATCCTTATAGCATATTAATTATAATGAAATTCAAAATCTATCTATCTATCTACTATCTTATTTCACAATATCTCAGTACATAACATCATCCTATATATATATAATATCTTTGACTTCGCAGTATATCGTTCCTGAATGATCTTTTCTCACTTTATATATAAACGTTAATTTTAATTCTCATATCAGTTTCCTACATTAACAACATGGAACACTCAACTACATAGCTTTAAACTCTGGTAAATATGCTATTTCATCATTATCAATTCTAGATATCATAATTTATTAGCCTTTCTAATTTGGCATGCTATAATACATTGGCTAACGCATTGTGTTTTAACCATGATTTCATTTGATGTATTTTTTTTCTTTTTCATCAGACCTGAGGATGATGCCGTCGTAGCATAGAAACATGTCGTAGTATATATAACGTTGCAGAATTTGAAGCATTATCCAAGGAACAGGGAATTCAGTTGAGAAACAAATTCAATTTTTATATATTCCTTATATTTTCTCAAATTCTATAACTTGTTCTGTTTACTTTCAGTATAATACAGAGATACGAAATATATGCATGATAACATCATCTTTTGTTTTTAAAAAACATAGTTTTAAATGTACTTAACCCAAAAGTCTATGATTTTAAAATGTACTGAACATTTTAGATGTTTGTTATAATTCCAAGATTTCTTATTGTAATGTGTCATAACTTCTAATTCTAATTATTATTATTAATCTATCCTAATATTAATCAAATATTGTACATTTATATTACTATATTACATTACAAATTTATGTATTTCACGTTAAATTAATACAATTTGTACAACTGGACTTTATTAAAAATTGAATTTTATTTTTTATAAATAGCCCAACCTAGCTTAACCTAACCTTCGATTCCAAAACTATTAAAGGTTTGGACAAAATCTGTTCTTTGCTTGTCCGTTTCAAATACCGGGCAAAAACTAATCTATTTCATGAATTGGGTAGCACTTAAAGCTTCCCAGTTCATGAGCTAGCCAGTCCTGGATTGGGAAGCCCAAGCACCACCCAAACCATAAACGGGACGAGTTTCTGCCCAGTACTTGAAATGAACAAGCGAAGAAGCCAGTTCACAGACTGGGCAGGATTTTGCCCATTTCATTGAATGGCCAAATTCACTTTTGGGGTGTACCATGTATAGGCCTATATATACCTCCATTTTCTTATGAATGGACATATTTGACATCTAAAATAAGTAACTTGATCTACTTTCACGTAATTTTACGTCAAGTCATGTAATCCGCAACTATCACTTTTTAATGGTCTAAGTATAGATTGCCGATGATGGAGAGATCGGAGTTTGAATCCTGGTCGGGTCTACTGATGGTGGCTTTCCCCTCTTTATCCGCGAAAATATGAGTACACTTTCTCTAAATTCAACCTTCCTTATCCCTAACACACTCACGTAAAACAACCTAATGCGTGTGGCCTGAGTGGGTAGTAATATGCGGTGACAATATTTTTTTTATCAGTACCTATAAAATAATGTAGTAACATTTTGTCTATGTTGACAACACAAAAATATTGTATTATTTTCTACAAAAAAAACTCATCTTATAAACATGGTATGCCACTGCATGTATGTGTTTGCTAGAGAAAGTTATACTTATATTATAAGAGCCGCAGATAAATATAAAGCGAGCCTATCTCAAACGTCTGAGGCCCTGGAAATGCGAGCGAGACGGAAAACATTCCGACTTCTGCGTACTGAGTGGGAACTACCCTATTCCCTGCCTTTCCCGTCTCCTACCCCTGTAGCACAAACAACCAGTCGTACAGTCCAACTGGGGCGGGAATATCTGCGACTGAAGTCCCGGACCAATCCCATCTCTACTCTCCTACAGTCCCGGCTCGAGCTAGATATATACGTATAAATATATATATCTGTGCAGACACACAGACAGAAAACGATTCCATGGGAGGGGGGTGGGAAACTTTGGGAAACGTATTCGATTCGATGGTTGGGAGGTCCGTAACGCCCAAACAGAAATAACCTGAGCCAACCCTTGTATTTATAGAGTTTAAGGAAACACCCCCCAATAGAATGATGAACCCCGCCCACTCAATAAGAATAAAACAATTTATTTGTAATTCTTTCTTTATTCTTAGGCTAATTGAGATTTTCTTAGAAATTCGTGGGAACCAAGTTTATTAAGGGATAAGATAATTCTTGAAATAAACATAGTACACGTCATATTCCTATTTGTTTTTCACCATATCCTAACATAGCGGTCGGCAACCTACGGGCCATGGACCGGACCCGGCTCCCCTACTGATTTTATCTGGCCCGCAAAAGATTTAGCAAACAAACAGTTGAGTTCATAAAATTATATTAATAACGCAATACTATATGAGAAATATAAAGTTGACAATTTTTTAATACATTTTTTTTTCAAACCGGTACACTTTTTTTTAAATCTCTTCTGTCAGTGATATCAAAAATGTTGCCGATCCCTGCTTTGACACATTAATTATGCTAATGGATTAGGGATCAGGGTGGTATAGCTTAAAAAAAAGTGTACCTGCGTTAACGTGGAGGAAGGTTAAAAAACCATATAGACAGTAAAAATCTCATTAGTCGTAGGAAATCCAGTTTTTTTGTAAGCCTTATATCTTATATCGCATGATAAATAGTACGGTTTATAAAATCGGCAGTGTTTTGAAGTCGTATGAATGCCGTTTGTCCACAAGTAAAAAAACCATTTTAGTACTCACTTTAAAGGAACTATTAGTTTATTATTCAAACTTCAGAAAAAAACTCTTTCATCGTAAGATCTAATTCGGTGGTCGAATGGTATAATGTATTACTCTAGAAATAGACTGGACTGTTGATTAAGGGAAAATCGGGATTCGAATACCAGTCAGGTTGTGTGTTGACGGTGTTTTTCTTAAATGGTTTTCCACCCTCCCTCCACGGAAAAATGAGTACACTTAATCTAAATTCAACCTTCTTCATCTCTAACACATTATCGTATTTGATACACACACACACACAAATCTGGGTACACTTCTGATAAATTCAACCTCCCTCATCCCTATCATATAAGATAAATTAGTAGGCTTACGTATGCTTATAACCCGAATGGGTAGTAATATGTAGTGTTAAAAAAGTGTCTTAAACGTTCCTCTTTACTGCCGAGGCCTTTCGACCTTTTCTAACTCAGAATATCCCTTTTATTTGCAGCTTGTCAAAGTTATTAATTCCAAAATAGTATTTGATTATTACATGCAATTTTACTGTTAATATTCGACCAGCAGGATACAGTTCTATAATTAAGTGGTCGAAAACAAGTATAAAGGAACATGATTCAGTTCTTGATGATGCACAGAGACTTTTTGTTAATATAAAGAATAAGGACGTGTGTTAATATATTTTGTTTAGAAAGGGAACCTTAAAAAAAAAAGGACATTTGTATACTCCGTTTACTCTAAGGTTTTACCTTGACGGATTACACTATACACTTATAAACTATACCATAGTGGTATAATGCAAGGTAAGCTTGCCTTACCTTACAGAGCAATCGACAGGTACACATATTGTTTTGTTATATGCAATATTTATATCAGCACACGACTTACTTCTAGATGATTTCGGTTAATTTTGTTTAGTAAATTACCTCTCCCCGTGGCGAAACATTTAAACTCAAACCTTGGCTCAGTCGGTATGAATTCTGCCTATTTAACTAAAAGTCGCAGGTTCGATTTCAGCCATGGTAGAAACATATATTGTTGGTGACACTTAGGCTTTCCACTTCAGGTGACTGGTTGCGGTGACTGTTCTAAAATCAAATCTCTTTGTAAGTTACTTACTGATACAATCGGTTAGTTTACAAAGTAAACGTTAAATATCATAAAATGAGTTAAATGTTTAAAAACACAGCCACAGGATCGCCTTTCAAGAGGAACTGTAAGTCGTCAATTATTTCTTCACATCAATTCTATTTCATTCCTCTTTTTATCTGTTTAGTCGTGCTCTCTTCCTACATCTTTTCTGTTATTGATGTTACTCTTTTGAAACACTTCTCGCATCTTCTCAAATTCGTTCTGGCTTCCACCCACCAACACAGTTTTGTGAAACCACCAACGCTAGAAACCAGTCAATGAGATGTTGGTTCGTATCTTTGGTTGTTACAGCTGGGCTGCACAGTGTGATTTTCATAGGATGCCCGTTTTTTTGGAAACTGTAAACTCATGTTGCCACAATGATGAAAATAAAATGATTAAAAAAAACATGTTTATTTTTAGTCCGTTTAGTTGATAATGTAAAAAAAAAAATCTAACAAGAAGTATTATTGGAAGCATTTTATAACATTGAATTAATAAATTTAAACAATCTATAAAATGCTAAATTTTAGTGACTTTTAATCAATTTTGGTGGGTGAAAGTGGGCTTCCTACAAAAATCAAGGTTTAGTCTGGAGGGAAGAAGTGTTATAATTTTATATCACGTGGGTGAAGAGGGGTGAAGCGCGGAGGGTTGTGATTAGTTGGAACTGGCCATTAAGATGGAAGTTTACTTCTGATTACATTAAATAAGTCAGTTATTAGCACCCTTATCTGTGGTTGTATGGTTTAAAGAGTCACTTCCGGTGGTGGGGGAAAAAAAAATCAAGACACACGAACGGGTTTACAACCGCGTTTTATCAGTCACCGAAAATCCAGTATAACATGGGAGGGACGTTTTAAACCATGTGACCACTGAGGCGTGTTAGCACAGTAATTATAATTATCGTACGACTAGTTTTTAGGCCTGTCTACCACAGACTTATTATGATATTAACCAAGATGAGCTAAATTAATTCTATTCTTACTAAATAAAAAATATCGGAAAGCGAAATTACAGCTCCTGTAGGTTCTGTTACATGGTCTATGCTACATGTGTTTAAATTTTCAATTTTCTAGGTCATTTAGAGGCATCTGAAGGCTGTTGAAAGACTCACACACTTTAGGAAATTATACATAGGTCTATAGATATTATAAATCAGTAAAGTATTTATACTTTTTTTTATAAATACTACATCGTTATGCCTGATTCATAATTTATAAATGAGATTCCTTTTGGGGCCATATTTACCGTATGGTCGAAATAAAGCTGCTTTTTACACACTGGTCTGTTTCAACTAGGCACTTGGTATTAGGAAGTGACGCTTTACCTTCCTTGTGCTTCATCTTAGGACACTAGGACACTAGGACATGGGAGAGTATTCTATGAGAGAGGGAGAGAGATTGACAAAACGAGAGAGGGACCATGAATTTGGGTGGAAGGGGTAACAAGAAAGAGATAAATAGAGAGAGATAAGTGGAGAGAGAAACTTAAGAGTGAGAAAATAAATAGAGGAGCAATCAGGAAAGGAAAAGGGACCCAGGAAGAGAGGAAGAGAGCAAATAATTTTCGAAGTAAACAGAAAGAGAAATCTGTAGGGAAATGGGGGTAAAAGTGGAGAGAGGGGAAGTGGGGTTGGTGTGGAACTGGCGCGGGGGTTGCCTATACTCAGGCGCGCGCAAACACACACACACACAGACACAGAGCTCACTTCGCCTTGCCAGGGTTTTCTTATTCACAGTATTGATTGTCTCTTCAAGGGATGTTGGATACACGTGCAACTGCTTTGCCATGACAGTACCCACTGACCTCAGAGGGAATGGGTTCAAAAGCCTGCACGCCCATGTCATGACATTTTCTATTTTATAAACTAAAACGAAACTTATTATACAGACATTACTTACAATTAATATTTGTACACCTCTAGTTATTAACTTTACCAGTCGGTGGCCTGGAGGTCTAGGGGTAAGGTGTCAGACCTCTGTGTTGAGGGTCCGAGGTTCAATCCTCGGTCCCGGCACAGATTTATATGATTGCTAAACCCTTACTTCACCTGACTAGACGTGTATTAATCATAACTTGTGAATGTGTGGAATGCCAGGCCTCCACCGTGGTTCGGATCCCACGTTAAACTGTAGGTCCTTCATTTCATCTCACAATCATCCTACCATTACACATTAGCTTAAGTGCGTATAACCCGAACGGTTAGTAAGACGTGGTGCTAATAATAATAGTAATAATAATAATAATTAACTGTACCCCCGTAAATGGCACAACAACTTAAGGGGGAAATAAACGCAATACACACTACACCTGTGTATGACTGGTTGGATCATAGCAAGAGACCATTCAAAACTATTAAATAATAAAACATTAATATATTCCATGATTTTTTATTCTCAAGAATAATTTTCTGGAATACCCTGAAAAGGTAACAGTTATATCATTTAAGGTCGGCTTGTAGGAGACGCGAGCTAAGGGCAGTTGCAGTTTTTGTAACAAAACATTTTTATTAAGAATTAATAGTCATAGCTATTATTTATGCTTATTAGTAGGGAATTACTCCACTAGATATCATATTCTGAAAATTGACACCTGTACACGGCAATCGAATCCGGGACCTCTGGCCTAGTACGCCAATGCTCTAACCACTGAGCTATCCAGGATTCGTCTCATGCCCTGGGTCATTATTCACTCATATTTTAAGGCAGAGTCTATGATGGACTGGTGGAAATCGTCAGCTTAGAGCATTGGCGTACTAAGCCAGAGGTCCCGGGTTCGATTCCCGTGTCCAGGTGTCATTTTTCAATTTTCAGAATATGATATCTAGTGGAGTAATTCCCTACTAATAAGCATAAATAATAGCTCTGGCTATTAATTCTTAATATATGTGCGATCCCGTACAATTTAATAATTGTGCAAATGGCAGCATAACAGCCAACTACCGAGTCGCAGATGGCTGCGTTATCCGATGGCTCGTGATATTAATATAATCACATACTTGTAGCCGACGATTTCCGCCAGTCCATCATAGACTCTGCCTTAAAATATGAGTGAATAATGACCCAGGGCACGAGATGAATCCTGGATAGCTCAGTGGTTAGAGCATTGGCGTATTAAGCCAGAGGTCCCGGGTTCGATTCCCGTGTCCAAGTGTCATTTTTCAATTTTCAGAATAAAACATTTTTAGTTAAAAGAAATCAAATAATTATCCAGTAGAAACAAAGAGTTTAGTTTTATTCACATGTTGATATCAACAGTTATTGAATATCTGTCAAGGGTCCTGGAATTTAATGACAATTTTATCTCATAATTTAAAAAGTTTCTCATTTAATGCTGCTATGCTCATGATAGATATTCAGGAAATGTTGATTTCACCACATGAAGAAAATAAAACTATATGTTTCTACTGGAGCAATATTTGTTTTATTTTAGACAAAAAAATGTTTTGAAATAAAAATTGCAAAAAACACTGCCCTTAACTTATATTCCCTACACTCTCACCTTAAATGATTACACTATGTCCCTATATTTCGGTCTTCACCATATTGGAACCAAGCTCAGAGTAAACTTAATTCAATGATATATTTTCAAAATATTTAATCAATTTTAAGACACGCTATAATATTCAATTTTTTGTGTGTATGATAGAATATATATTAAAATAAAGCTAGTAAAAATATGTTAGTAAATAATATGCCAACGTATTTATTTTTAAAATAATTTAGATTAGGTATTAAAATAGTTCACGATCTAGCTGAGTGGCATTACATTAAAGCTCTTTTTTTTCACTTTCTCATATAAAGAGAAAGTATTTTATTTGTGAACATTTTTTGCCTCGAGAATGTGATAAATCTTTCCGTTTAATGTAATCCCAAACCCCCAAAAATTGGATTTTGATCGTTTTTATTCAAACTTGATTTTTAAATTTTATAGAGCCAGTTTTTTTATGTTTAACTCTAGCTTTTAAATAAATGGTGGTTTACTAAAGAGTGATTTTTGAACATTCCAAATTTTTTGGAAACGCTTCTAAGGATTTTCGTTAAAATTGATATGGGAAGTATTTGAACAGATAAAAACCCTATATGGATCTAATTTTATGGGTAAAAATTCGTATAAGGGCTACAAAATGAGGAATTTTTGAAAAAAAGATTGATTAAAATTTATCTAGCAATTTTGTTTAAAATTTTTACCTGGGTAGTGTTTGAAACGTCAAATAAAAATTTATATTTGATTTCCTTGTTAAAATTTGTTTAAGGGTAGTTTACTAATGACTGATACATAGCAAGTTTAGATTGTTTAAAAGCCGTTTTAAAATTTTGATTCCTAATGGGTATCTGCTAAGTTTTTTACAATATAATTTTTCAAATATTTTTTTCTCAAAAATCATTTAGACCTAATAATAGTTTATTGAAAACTGAATTTTGAAAAATTTGAAATTTATCGAAAATAGTTTTAAAATTTTTGTTGAAAATGTACATCTGAAAACTAGTATATATGAAAATACATTAATTTAAGGGTAGTTTGCTTGAAACAAATTTGGATTTAAAAAAAATAGTCTCTAAGAAATGGTTCAGAATGGCTGAAAGGGTATTTGGCTTTTTTTAATAATAAATAAGAATACATTTTTACTTTACAAATATAGATAGTTTTAGAATAGCTTACATGCAACTGATTCTTTAAAACTTAAAATTTTCTAAAAAGGGTTTTACCATTGTTTGTTTAAACAGTTTATATGAAAACGGTTTATTGTGATTAACAATGTGAGGATTATTTTCTTCTGAGTAAAACTTACTAGATGGTTATTTACCGAAATTATATTCTTGAAAATTTATTCCAAGCAATAGTGCAAATATGATAAAGTTTGCATGATTGTATTGTACATTGTATTTGACTGTGTATTGTAATACCACCCTCCGAAGGATATTAAGCTACTGTACTTTTCATACACAAGCATCACTAAAATTGCTTCTCATTATACATCACGGGTTATATATTCAAGTTTGGTATCTTATTCTGGCCGGATGTGTACCTTTCAAAATCTCATTCGGTTACCTGGATATGTCCAGCACACCATCAGCGCGACCTACCCTTATCGCTGCTAGGTTTTTAATACTTTCACAAATTGTACCGGGTGAAACTTAGATCCTTAATTCACTGTCAGTTGAGATACTAAAAGTCACGCTATTTAATGTACTAGTTAGCACTATCTTGTGTAAGCTTAGAACCACACGGAGAGAATATGGTCAAACGAAACAAGCTTTTCACTTTAACATCCTGTTTAACACTTTGACAAACAAAACTTAACGACGGTTTAAGTACTCAACTTTGCAAAGCTGCATACAATCTAACCCAAACCTAATTTTTGTAAAAAAAACTTTCTGTATGATCTCAAACTCTCTTTGTTGAACTTCATGTCATTTTCTTACTCATCATATTTCAATGAAATTAATCTAATTACAACCCGCCTCGATGGCGTAGTTAGCTAACGCGCTAATTTCGTGTTGAGCTATACTGCTGAGGACGGGAAGATTGAGGTTCGAATCTTGCTTGGGTGAACTGGGGGGAATTTCCCTACATGCAAATGTGAATTCACTTCTTCTATATTTAATAGGGTAAGTGTACCCGCATTTACGTGGAAGGGGAGTGGGAAACTATTTAGGAAAAACACCCTCAGAACACCCGAATAGGATTAGAACCCCGAACTTCATGTCATCGGCAGTCTATACTATTATAAGAACGATGCCTTAGACCATGCGACCACAAAATATGGTATTTGTATTTTCTTAAAAGGCTCTTAATATGAAAATTTAATTGTAAGTTAACAAGGATTTTAGCAAATCTGAACATTAAAGTGCTTTTCATAAAAAAAATTAAACTACTTTGAGCTTTAAATATAAATATAATATAAATATATATAGATTTTCTTAGCTCAAAAACTTAGGAGCTGTATCGGTGTTTGCATAGTCTAAAACGTAAATCTCGTGTTAGAAGGTATTTCCTATGCCGTATAACTCCTCTTCATACCCCCGTTACTACGAAATAAAAGGCTGCCCTCACAGTATTATTGAAAAAAAATTTACAATATTATTAAAATATAAGTTTTTTAAATTAATTAAATTAATTGAAAAAATCATTAAAAATTAAATAATCTACACACATTAGTTACAAAGATATGTTACGATGAACACCAAATTTGTTCTAAGCAAATAAAAATAAATTTTTATGTAACGCCTCTTCCTTCTTTTAGGTACTTTAACAATTTTATTACTCGCATTGGTGGTGGCATATTCTAAAACCATCCTCTTATTAAAACTGCACTGTCGGGGACGCGGGTATTGGAGTTCAAATCCCGGTCGTCTGTATAGAAGATGGTTTTCACTAAAATGATTTAACTTTATCTCTCAACTTAAACTCCATTCACGGTAGGAATTATTCTCTGAAAGGTCTTTTTTCCTACCAATATCCTACTATATAATATCTTTCTGGTAGGGGAAAAGGCCTTTCAGAAAACAATTCTTACGCTGAACAGACTTTAAAATGTGTGTGTATTTCTTCTAAAATTTACCTCTCTCATCCCTACCACATCAGTGGTAAATATGTGGATATCTTGAACGCGTTAAGGTGGGAGTGCAGCGAACGAGAGAAAAGGTACTGTAAGTGTTTTTGTATCCTTTTTATAGTAACACTTTTTTCTCGTCAAAATAAATCAAATATCGCTTCTATACAAATATAGAGTTTAATGTTCTTTACATGGTGATATCATCATTTGTTGAATATTTGTCAAGGATGTACTGGAAATTAATGACCACTTATTCTCTTCATTTAAATAATAATAATAATAATAGTTAGCACCGCGTCTTATTACCCGTTTGGGTTATACGCTTAACTACTAATTACGCTAATGGAATAGGAATTGGGAGGGTTGAATTTAGAGGAAATGAACCCGCATTTGCGTGGAGGGAGAGTGGAAAACCATTTAGGAAAAACCACCCCAGGTCACCCGACCGGTATTCGAACCTCGATCTCCCCGTCCTCGGTGGTCGAGCTCAACACGACTAGCGCGTTAGCCAACTAAGCCACCGAGGTGGGTCTTCATTTAAAAAGTTTGTCATCTAATACCACTATGCTAATGACAGATATTCAACAACCATTGATATCACAATGTAAATAACACTAAACTCTATGTTTGTATAGAAGCGATATATGATTTATTTTGACCCAAAAAATGTTTTGCTAAGAAAACTACAAATAACTGACCTTTTCTCGCGTTCCCTTCATCCCCACCTTAATAAGACGTGACGCAAAAATATATATATATATATATATATATTCATAATAAAAAATTGAACCTTGGAATGAATGTTATTTCTTACCATTTTAAAAATGTGCTGTATATTATTTAAAGAACCAATTTGTTTTAAATTAAACTGTTTCTTTAGGAACAGGATGCAGTGTCTCCTATCAACAGAACAGGATTGGAATCCCGGAGAACAAGCGCGTTTGGTGGCGGCTCAACGTCTTGAAGAGTAGACCCTTCCTTCCCTGTTTGGGTCGCTTAAGTTCTCCGGGCACGAAGTCTGACGCCATCGATCGGAGTCCGCCACGAGGTGCGGGTGGCAAGGAAACAGGAATAGGGGTGGTGGGGGTGGGGGGTACGACTGTGACACGCCCAGGATTTTGGGGTTCCGGGTGGGCTCTCGGTGAAAAAGGAGGTGGGGGGGAGAGAGAGGGATAGGTAGAGAAGAGATTGATGAATGGAAGGTAGAGGGAGCCAGCCTTCTCAGGAAGATGGATTTACGGAATAGCCCGGTTCTGCTCAGCCACGTGTATACCTATATATAGAGCGACTGCCGCGCCCAAATCTATACCTACATTTTATTACAGATGGACACTTAGAAAATCCTTTTATAAAACATAAATACACATTTTTTTGCGGCTGAAATTGATAACATATTACCATATCAAGTAAGTATTGATCATATCTACACTGACCGGTGCCGTGGTGTAATGGTTAGTCTACCTTGCTACGAGCCTAGAGGTCCCCGGGTTAGATTCCCGGCTGGCAATTAGGAATATTTTTTTTCCAAAAGGGGAACCACGTCAACGATAACCAGGGTTTACTTGATTAGGCTTATGTTTAGCTGTGGTTCCACACCCTCATACTCACTATCACCATCATCTCATCGGGACATGGAAAGAGCTTCCAAGGAAAAGATGTACGATTAGCACGTTCGGTCTTCCCCTAGTAACCGGTACATTAGTACGAGCTAATATTTCCACTAGCTGGGCTACGAGTGATGTAGCATAGACGTGCGATATTATCATATATTAACCCACTTCGGTGGTCGAATGGTCTAACCTAAGGTATTAGTCTCAATACAAACTGTATTGAAGATGACGGGGTGATCAGGGTTCGAATACCTCTCAGTTGTACTAAATATGCCCTTCACTAAATAGTTTCCCACTCTCCCTACACACAAAAAGATTTCAATTCTCCTAGATTAAAACTTATCATCCCTACAACAACAAAAATGGCGTGATTATTGTATGTGCATGCAGCCCGAACGGGTAGTGAAACTCAGGGGAAGTAATGAATCTGAAACAGAGTTTAAATACTAACAGTGAACATCATTACATTCTTATACCTTTTATAAAGTGAAATTTTAAACCTAATATAGTAATATTCTTTTAAATAGTAGAAAATAAAATGTTTTCTGATTTTTTTTACACCACGTCTCATAACCCGTTCGGGTTGTATGCATTTGTACTAATTAGACTAATGTGTCAGAGCTGGAAGAGTAAGGTTAAATTTAGATAAAGTGTGCCCACATTTGCGTGGGGGGGAAGTGGGGAATCTATTTAGGAAAATAAAACCTTCAATTTACCCGACCAGGATTCAAACCCTGATCTCCGCGTCATTGGTTGTCCAATCTATTGCGAGAATGGTGCCTTGAATAATTCGATAATTGAAGTGGATATTACCGAATATAGATAATAATATTTTCTTTATCGAAATATTCTCGGTATTTTATTTAAATTTATTGTTTACTTTTTAAAGTATTTTATTATAATTTATAAATAACAAGCTATGCACAGAAATATTGAAAATAGCCCGTTGGAGGTAAAATAGTTGGTTAGTTGAGAAATAATTAAACATGTACAATATTTTGTTTCGTTCACATTACCATATTCTCTCAGTGAGAATAATGTGGTTGTTATTATGTCAGTACATCTTTTGATAAACACCCTTAAAACCTACAACAATAACCCTACAAGGTGTTGATGTATTCAAGAAGTCATACTTTACCCGTCTTAAAACATCAGAGAAATTATTCAACGACCGACATTGCCACTGATAAGCGGTGGTTTCTTTTGTTCTTTTACCTTCACGTTCGCTTCCACCGATAGGAGGATAAAAGACGCTGAAGTCTTGACGCTAGTGGCGCTGTTCTGCTGCTTGCGGTCAGTTTATGAATTCCGTTGCATCTTGTCTAAGTAACGGACGCCTTTTGTGACGTCACCGTTGCGAAATATTTCATAGGAAGGACACAATGTGTTATTTAATATGCGCGTGCGAGTATACAGAGGTTTGAAGTATTTCGTCTGTCGGTATCGTTCGACTATGACAGGAACTTTAATATGATATGCTCTTTAACAACCTTTCGGAAAGGAAAAAAAAAGGGCTCGGCAACACGTGGGAATATGGATCCAAGTCAGGGTTGACCAAAGTAATTTATTATTGGTAGGAAAGATTTATTTTGTGGTTGAGCGTATCAAACATTGTTGGTTCATCTTTTGAGTAACTTTAGTAAATACTTTGGTTGAACAAGTTAAGATAGACAAGGCAAGCTTTGATTAACCCCAAGAGTTCAATAGTATATTCCAATATTATAATTTTCTTATAATAGTTGTATAATAGTGGTATTTGGTACAGCTATTACTAATTCCAAATACATTACTATATTCATATTTCTTGGATTTATAAAACAGAATATTGTAATATTAGTATACATTTTATATACTTAACTAATTAATAGTATAAATCAATTAATTAATAATAATGTAAGAAATCTATTTAATAGATATTAAATCATGAATAAAATTATTTATGTTTTAATAATAAATTAGACCAATTATCAAATAATGAAAATATTACTAAACTAATAATAAAACTAATAATAAGCTTTTGTTAAATGAACCAACTAATTTTTTAATGCTTTTTATTTTCCTCTTTGCTTTTACCATGACTTGTATGGAGTAAAAGTCATTTATTTTTTCTAATGTTGATAGGCATTTGTTACTTTTATATATATTTTTTTAAATTCTATTTAGCTACGGTGGAGAAAATCAGCTCCTATTTGTGTGGAAAGAGTGAGAGATCATTTAGGGGTAAAAAAAACATTGTCATAACACCGGGTTGGGATTTAAACCCCAAACCTTACATCACGTAAGACCAAACTAGAGGAGATAGACGCTATAATTGTCAAGGTACCTACCGCGGATGGTAATTTTTAAAATTGTTACTGGATATGAAGATTGTATTCGTTTCCTTCCACCCTACATTCCTTCTTACCAATTTATTATTTACATTATTTAATAAATATTTTTAATCACATCTTACTACTCATACGGGTTATACACACTTAATTACAATGTTTTATTAGGGACGTGGAAGATATAATTTAAAATAAATTTACTCTCATTTTCGTTGAAGGAAAATATTAAACCATGAGGGGATAAGCACCCTTTTTACACTCATCCAGGGTTCGAAACAAGAACTCCCATATCAGGGAAAAAAAACTGTATGAGTTTGACGTCTTTATCCACATGGTCATTGGTCCGAGTTATGTTTTTAAAGTATTACTAGATATGCAAATTTTGTTTGCCAAGTTTTTTCTCTCTCCAACTATCTACCACCCTTTTTGATTTTTGATTATTTATTTTTGTTTTTCGAAACAGCCCTTCACCACTAAAATTGTTCACATTCCATATATTTTAATGTAGTTGATTTAAATATTAATCAACTGTTTAATATAGTTAAAAATATACTTCATCATAAAACAACCCCTACAAAACACTATTGAGATTATATAATAACCACCCCATATTGGTGATATGGAGTAGGAGGCTTGCAATTAACTTAATTTCTGGGGACTAAGAGTTTGAGGTTTGAATCTCGACTGAACTAAATAGGGAAGGGGGGTAATAAGACGCGGTGAAAATAAATAAATAGGGAGGGCTTAAAAATATGATTCATCACTGATGTTTACCAATACTCTCTCCATGATAATGACTGTGGTTGCAGTATCTTTAGAGTCTAGACCACAAATTACTATTCCTTAGATTAAGGCATTGTGATCCAACTTAAGGCCCACACTCACTGAAAATGTGGCACTCGCAAGATCCTGGAAGAAAATTAAAGGAAAACTCTCGGTGGTAGATGGAAAATAGCTATTAATTCAAATAAAAACAACTATCCAAAAGTCATGATTACATTTTATTAATCATTTATTTGATTTATAAACACATGTGTGAATACATATTTATAATGCTAAGTTGTTTTGTGAAAGTCTGTTTGTGTGCATATTTCATTATACATTTATGGGATATTAATACACTTATTTTTTTGCAATAAAATTTGAAAGATTCTACTGACCAAAAATACAATTCGTATAATAAGGATTGAAAATAGTTGTTTGCTAAGTGTTGAGTATAGGTCTATATACAGTTGATGAAATTACTAAATATATTTTCGGTTCGCGGTGCAAACTGATAATCAGATTTGGCCCTTCGGATTAAAAACAGTGGATGTTCATTGATTAAGCAATTAATAGACATGCTGTTATATTAAAAATCCATGCAAGTAGAATTAATAAAACAATGTAAAAACAAGTTTAAAAAATAAATAAAACCCTTTTGTCGGCATTAAGTCTTAATAAAATGTGTAAAATTAATTTTCTTCTATTCTCATTTCAGCAATTTTTATCTTAAACGGAAGAGATTTTGGAATTTTCTCGATAATTAGTTAATATAAAGTCCATACATGTACCATTAATGTCAAAAATTGATTGATGAATGACAGAGGATATTGGTAGCATATCAATATTCACCCGACCAATATTTAGTTGACGCATGTGCTATATTGATCGGCTTGCTAGTGAGAAAATGACAAAAATCCTTCAGCTCGAAGCAAAATTGTTGCGATTAAAAAATAAGAACATTTATTTTCTACTCTTTATTTATACTTACTGTTGAAAGTAATTTTTTATATTCGAAAATTCTTAGTTTTATATTATATTTATTTTTAATTTCTTTTATTAATAGCAACATAAATTTATCTGGCAAACTAGAAATATATTATTACATCTTTTTACTTTCTCTTGACTCCTCGAAGAGAGAAGTATTATGATCATTAAAAATATATCAAACTCAAGATTTTAATAAATGTTGATGTTTCATGATCCCTGAAATCGAAAAAGATTTTTTTGTTGCCATCTGTTTCTTGGCCTAGAGCTGAAACTATTTTACCGATCGTGCTAAAACTTGCTATCTAGGGTTTTCATAAAGTCCTCCCGAGAGATTATTATGAATTAGATATTAAACCCTAAAATTAAGTGTAGTTTACTGATGGGCAAAAAGAGGTAACATCGATTTTCTCTAAATCTGCACTAACGTTTTTGATTGAATTTTGTATCTAGACACTGTTTAACATTACAAACAAAATGGAAATTTTAATTTTTCCATGAAAGTGACTTTGAGGATACTACTACACATAAGCAGAAATGTCCAGTTTTGATCATATCTCTGCAACTATTTGAGATACAAAATAATTTATCTTTGTAAAGATTAAGTAATATTAAATTTGAAACTCTTTTGTTTGAAATAGAGTTTTATAAACTCATTATATTCCGATCTACAAGCGAATAAATTTTTTTTTTATTCAAGTCATTGAAAATTAAACTGATTGCTAAGCTCTTTGGTGGATGGATAGGCTCTTCTTTTCAATGTTTCTGTAACCGGTATATTATTATATTTATGCTCTTTGGTGGAGTGTTTATTCAACAGCATATGTTATTTAATTTCACAAATTTTACGAGTTTTTAGTAAGTGTATCTTTTTAATATCAAAGAGAGAGAAAATCTGTGCGGTGTACCGTATAATTTATTTTACATTCAATATATACCAAGTAGAGCTAATATAAACTTTTAAAGACTATGCCACTCGGTCAGATTGTGGATAAATATTATGATCCACTTAAATTACAAATAAATAAACCTTTGTTTACATTTAATTTATTTAAATTCATTACTAATAAGCCATATTATTTCATTGTTTTGGTTATTTAGATTTTTATTTTGAGAAAATATACTTTTGCTTATAGATAAAATTGTATGGATTAAAAAGCGGTTATATTTATTAAAGGGGATTAAATACGTTATATTAACTCTATATTCCACTATGAGGGATCTCAAAGGGCCCTAAAGCGCTTTAGGTGCACTTGTACTCTTGAATCTAAATTTGATGTTTTGAAAAACGTTGTTTTAACTGATGACCTAAAACGACAACGTAAAAGGTCGCAGGTTACATAAGACAAGAAAACAAACTTACTTACAGAACCAATACATCTTTTGTGTATGACCTACTTATTTTTATCTTTGTTATTTAGATAGCATCGTTTAGGTCAGGCATTACGCCTACCACCCAATTGAACAAATAAAAATATAACCCAGGATTTATTATTTATTGGCTCTTTGGCTCAACACAAGAGAGGTTAATTTTTAATTGGAATAACTTCAGTTCAATCCTGCGTGATGTTAAAGTTGATTACATTTTATTTAAATGATTAATATTTACATACATACATACATACATACATACATACATACATACATACATACATACATACATACATACATACATACATACATACATACATACATATATACATACATACATACATACATACATACATACATACATACATACATACACACATGCATACATATACACACATACGAATACATGCATACCTACTTAATCACGCCGTTGCCTTACGCGGTAGGCAAGAAACTGTACATATAGCTCAAAATACAACAACTCCGTACTTAATCCATCCTCACTAACTTTATCTAAACTGCCCTAGCCTTGCATACTCCCTTTGCTTCAACAAAATCCATAAACCAAGTCATACATGCTATTTTATTATTAAAACTCTTAATGTTTATCTTTCCCACACATTCATATACAACATTTATCCACCTCTTACATGACCTATCCCTTCCTTTTGCTCCACACACTCTACCTTCATTATTTGTTGCGTCACTCGATCCATACTAATCCTCTCAACATGCCCAAACCAACGTAAGACGCCTCTAATTAATTTTTTTATTGGATTAAAAACTACAATAAAAATGAAAAATTATGTAGAAATAAAATGTAATGAAAGTAAAAGCAGTTCCCAATATTATATTTCTGCTCTCAGCTCAAATTATACAATATCTCCAACGCTACATACCCCTGAGAGTTAGACCACCCTTTCTTCACATGCGTCGTCAATCAATGACTCCAACATACCCCTGAAAGCTAGACTACCATTTGTTCACACACAAGTAAATCAATGACATCAACACACCCTTGAGAGTTAGACCACCCTTTCTTCACACGTTCACAAATTTAGAGAGAACTAATTAACGGTACGGTAAGTTGACGTATATTTAAACAATAACTGGGATATTATTTTATTGACGTTGCCTACTTGGTGAATTCGAAGATAGTTTGGAAGAAGATTGCATCTTAAATTGACGTACCTAGGCACTATAAACACTATCATACGAAGACGCCAATGTACCAAATAAAAAGAGAGGGTAGAAATCTAGTAGTTCAACCTGCAAGGTTTCTTTCCGCCGACGAGTATAAACACTTACTCCAAGCTCCTGAATAACGTTGATTTAAATTTAATTTTTTTTCTTCTTCCTTATTTTAGATAGACATATGTTTACGTGGACCTTTTAAATCTTCATCTTGGCAGGAATATTCCTACCGGCCATTTTCGTGAATAAACTAACTAAGGTGTAGGTGATTTAAAAAAAAATCATGTTTACCAAAAAAATTCAAGAAGATACATTTTCGACAATGTAAGAATATTTTTAGAATTATTTAAGAATCTGTGGTTTTTGTTTCTATCTTTAAAATATGATAAATAATATATCGACTTGCCGTTACGTCACAGGTAGACAACCTCGCTAGTAAAGAAACCTCTCCTACCATAAAAATGCTACGGAAGAAAGCAACGATATACAATTAAGTGAATCTGAAAGGCGAAGCTGGTGGAATGAATGATTATCACAAAAATCAGCCTTAGCTGACTCATATTCAAACCAATTAAAAANAAATAATATATCGACTTGCCGTTACGTCACAGGTAGACAACCTCGCTAGTAAAGAAACCTCTCCTACCATAAAAATGCTACGGAAGAAAGCAACGATATACAATTAAGTGAATCTGAAAGGCGAAGCTGGTGGAATGAATGATTATCACAAAAATCAGCCTTAGCTGAGTCATATTCAAACCAATTAAAAATACACCTGGACACTGGAATCGAACCCAGGATCTTTAGCTTAACGCTTCAATGCAATAAACCAATGGTTCCGGGTTATATTCCCGTGTCTATGTGTCATTTTTCAATTTATTTGAATAACAATTGTAGTTTAGATATTGTACTATTGTAAAAAAAAAAAATTAACAATTTGGGTTTGAATCTCGGTGTTGTTTAAAATTAGTCTTCCACGTAGTATAAAAGTAGACGAGTTTTTTTAAGCACTGCGTCTTACAGCCCATCCGTGCCATTCGTACATTTTAGCACTAAAGGGGTAGGAATTAAAAATATACATTTTGGTATAACTTTATCTACAACCGCTTGGAGTGTGAAACCATATAGAAGAAAAAAAATCAAAATATCCAACTGGGATTTGAACTCTGAACACTGTCACCATCATCGTCAAAGTAAATTAAAAACAAACAATAACGTGTTAATATTTTTTAGCTACCTAGATAAATATTAATAATTTATTTTGCTCATATTTAAATTTATTGCTACACAATATTTATTTGTAAAATATTAATTATATAAAACTAGCTTCTACCTTACATTCCCCTACCTAGTGTATTTCCACACAGTTGGCAGCGCCGGGCGTGAAGTGTATCGCGCTTGCTGTATAATTCAGAAGCAGTAACAAAGGCGAGGTAAAGTGACTGGAAGCCATGTACATTTTTTTTATTATTATTATTATTATTATTATTTCTTTATTAAAAGGAAGGAGAACGGGGGTTTTTTGTCGGCTGTTTAAAGAGCCGAGTGTTGTTTATTCATCTCTTTCAGCCACCTAGTTCCCCTCGCAACCGACCGTGTGACCTCAGGGTAGAACTCACACCTTGCAACACTAGTTCTCCCGCCTGCCACCCACGCCTCCACCTCCTTCTACCAGCCTCTTTTTGTCTTCAAAGGTGGGCGGAAGTGAGCTCGGCAACAAAGAAACCAAGAGAGACGTTCATGGTGTATCTTATTTTTTTGTTTTTGTTTTTGTTTCATCGTTTAGCGAACAATCTAAGCTCCGTTTGACCCGCTTCGGTGGTCGAATGGTCTAGGGAGTGTCTCTATCACAATAGACTGGACTGTCGATGACGGGGAAATCGATGCTCAAATTCCAGTGGGATATGATTATGGTGGTTTTCCTCTTAAATAGTTTTCCACTCTCCTTCCACGTAAATGCGGGCACAGTTCCTCTAAATTCAACTTTCCACCACCTTAACACATTAGCCTGATTAATACATAAGCGTATAACCCGAACGGTTAGTAGAACATGGTGCTAGAAAAAGAAATAAAACTCTCGTAATATTTAAATGACAATCGTATGACCTGATATTTGTGGATTTAAACCCAGTCAAAGTCGACGGATTTTTATCGAACGATGCAAATTCGTAGAACAACTTCTCTTTGGAAGGGAAGTAAAGCCGTCGGTTCCATACGTATATTGGCATGTAAAAGATCTATGGAAATGTTACAAGATACCAGATCGAGGGGGCGGGCGTCGCTAACCTTCCTATGGTCTGAGTGCGCGCCCGAGCTGCTTCGGATGGATGAGGTAGCACATTAGGACCAGACCTCGGTTTGTGTACTAACATTTTATTAATATTTAAATTACACTTTTAAAAGTCCATCCTTAATTTGTAACAGCCAAATTACACATGTTTGTTAGATTTATATATATATATATATA